>BDUI01013760.1:31731-43635 GCA_002335545.1 Apodemus speciosus | reverse complement strand
CTGGTAGCTATGCATAGCCCTTGATCTCTGGAACTCTTACCAACTCTGGGTCTTATCCTGCTTAAGAAACTTGCCATCTTCAACATGGCCCTGGTCAAATTGGATGGCAGAAGAAGACAAATATATTCATCTTCATCACCCAGCACAAAACCCAACTCTGGCTGGATCAAGAACCTCAGCATAAGGCCAGATGCCCTAACTCTGATAGGTGAGAAAGTGGGGGAACTCTCTAGCACAGGAAAAGACTTTCAGAACAGAACATAATGCAGGCACTAAATCCAACAATTAATTAATGGCAGCCATGAAACTGGAAAGCTCCTGTAAAGCAGAGTCCATYGTCATTTGAACAAAGAGACAGGCTGCAGGGTGGGAAAAGGTCTTTGCTAGTTACACACTGATAGAAGGATAATATCCAAAATATAAAAGGAAYAACAACAACACCCCCCAAAACAAAAACAACAACAACAAACAAACAAACAAAAACACCAGCCAAATAAACAGGGCAAAACAACCATAAATGGGATTCAGATCCAAATGTGGTTCTCAAGACAAAACACAAATGACTGAGAAGAATTAAAAAAAAATTAACGTTCTTAGTCATCAGGAAAATGCAAATCAAAATACTGTGAGATTTCATCTTTACCTGTCAGAGTGGCCAAGATCAATAACACAAACGACAGCCCATGCTGCTGAGGATGCTGAGTAAGGGGAACAGTCATCCAGCGCTGATGGGAAGTGCAAACTTGTACAGCCACTACGGAAATCAATGTGGCAGCCCCCGGGAAGCTGAAGATGCAGCCTCACATCTGGCATACAGCCAAAGGACACTCCACCCTACTGTAGAGACGCTCGCTCCTCCATGGCCACTGCTGCTGTATTCATAATAGGCAGAAATTGGAAACAACCCGCACGCCCACAAACATAGGAATGGATAAAGAAAATGTAGTACATTTATATAATAGAATATTTTTTGGCTATAATAAAATGAAATCATGAAATGTGCAGGTAAATGGATGGAGCTAGGAAACAAAAAAAAAAAAAATCATCCTGAGTGAGGTAACCTCGCCCCAGAAAGACGAATAAGGCACGCATTCACTTCCATGTGGATGCTAACTCTTAAGTCTTTCCCAAGCAGCCTACACTCCATAGCGCCACAGGGGTTAGGTATAAAGAGAGGTATGGACCCCCTAGGARGGGGATGGAGAATATATGGTTATGGATGGATGGGTGTGGGGTAGGGCGGTGGTGGCTGGAATTGGGGGTCAAATGGGGAGGAGGTGTGAAAGGGGGTGAAGTAGAGGATACAGGGAAGGGCAGCTAAAACTAAGGGCCATTTGAGGGGTCACATGGAAACCCAAAACAATAGAAGCTTCCTAAATACATACATGCATGAAGCAGATCTTTTAAATGAAGTCACCAAACAATGGGGACAGAGCCCCAACTGGACATCGCTCACTACCAAATGAAGCATCCAGTACTGGGAAGAGTGCTTGGCATTTTTTTCTTTCTGACCAGGGCATATGAAGTCCAAGATGGATANCTGCTCCACATCTGCATTATACACCCCCTTATTTCCAGAACTACTAACACAGTGCCTAGAAAATAGCAGGAAGAGCACACTTCAACTTTCTAGTTTTACTGGATGTGCTAGCCTTCTCCAGTGTTTGACTCTAACGATGTCATATTGTATGTGAAGGTATGAGAGGAGAAATAAGAGTATGAGCACTGTTGCTGCTGTTATCAGGAACATAAGCATGACATAGGGTTTGGGCATCAGATTTTAAAAAGGCAAAAGACCAGATTATAGAAGAAGTAAGATATGCATATTTTCTACCTAAACCTTACTTGCAAACAAATACCTGCTTTGAACCAGCATGTCTTGAGATTGCAAGAAGAAAAACTGTATCTGCTGCCATGCTCTGCCCCACTGGCTACAGAATTAGTGAGCAGCTTTTGTCTCTTAGTCTGTTTATATTCACAGAATTATTAATAACATGATCTCCCTGAGGCATCCTGAAAAGAATAAACAGAAACTTCCAAAGTGAAGAATACTAAAAGTCAATGAACTACATTAATACAGTAGGAAAACAAAGTTGCTGCCTGCTAATTGGAGGTATAGGGTAGAGGTTCATTGAAATTTCTTAACTGGAGAATTTTTTATACTACCCAAGGATATATTTATCTTCTCCTGATCACTAAGCTTAATGAATGAAGAAAGACAGTATTATAAAAATTAGATTCCTATGAAAAGAGACCTAGCCATTCACAAAATAAAATGTGTTGATAAGCACTCACTAACAATGTCTGCTAACACTGAATGATGTACCAAAAAATGTGTACTTAAAGACCCTTCCTGTAAAACATAGATTTTGATGCTAAAGGAAAGTTAAAATTGAGGCTACTGTATAGATGTGCTCCCAGGACATAAGTTATTCCTAACTACAAATACATGATTGAAGATGTTTAGGTATCTCTGTCACTGTAATGATCTGTTTCCTCCCTCTTTTCTATGGGTGTTTAGACACTGAGACCCAAATTTACAGCACTCTCCAACAAACAGGAGTTATCTGATAACACAAACTTACTGTAGACAATATTACTTCTAATCCTTAAGTCTTTTGGACCATATTTTTAGTYATTTATTTTTGAGCTTGTTTTTAATATTTTAATGTGAATATGTATGAATCATTTTTGAAGTATTAAAGAATATAAACAAACACTTATTGTATTAATGGTCCAAATGTGTCAACTTATAATCATCTAATCACCGACTGAAYATCATTTCTGTCACACAGGTTTACATTTTTCAGGTTTATATATTTTTTAATTTATATACTAAATATACTGTGTAACTTTAATATTTAATATTAGATATTACTATTATCAGAAGATTAAATCAGCAAGTAGTTAAAGGAAACAGGCATTCCTCAGTAAGGAACATACRGAAAAAATACATTTACAAAACCTAGTTTAAGGGGATAAGCTGAGTAACAACTTTCCTTAGTGTGCCCTGTCACCACTAGCAGTCTGGGCCCAGTTTTTATTTAAAGCTGCAAGAATGAATAGCTAGCACAGAAATCAAGAATGGCTTAAGGTCTTAGGTACAACTTGTGCTTCATATTTCCTCCAATAAAAGTATTTTTCAAAGTTTAATCTTCAGTGCCAAGAAATCAATTAACTTAAAAAATTKCTAACCCTGCCAATAAGCAATAATATGAATAGACTCTTATTGCATGGTGCCTGAACAAATTAAAGGAGCAATCCCTGACTGCTGGGTCTAACTCCAAGAGAACAAGGTTTCTCTGAAATGGGAGATAAAAACAAAAATGAGGGCAAACCATCGGAGTAGCCCCACAAAGCTTCCACATGGACCAGAAGATGCAATTGTTTTTTTCCAAAGATGTAAAAATCAATAAGATTCCCTGACAGCAGCACTTCAGTGCATGAAGTCATTATACATAAGAAGCCTGTCTGTAAGACGAGGGTTATATAAATGTGTGGTAAGAATAAAGCCAGCATAGGGGATTTAGACATAAATATTGGTGTTCAGTTGTAGAATTGGCGAAAGCTTGTAATCTAAAGACCACATGTGGAGGTGCTACAAACACAGAAATTGCCATTTCTACACTAATCTGGACGCTGTGTAAGTCTAGGCCAGGAGGGACTCAGGAAGATGTAATTATTTTGCTGTATTTGTGGTATTTTTGGTCCATTGTTGTAATTCTGAGAAGTAGATAAAGACCTATAGCCATGCCAGATGCCTTGTTTATAATGAAGTCACATCCAATACGAAATGTGATCAGGTTTCTATGAAACACTCTTTAAAATCTCTTTGAGAAATGTTTACAATAGGGAAAAACAGACCTGTTTTTGTTTTACACCAAACCCCCATTTTGCTTTTAGAGACAGGTTTTCMAATTGCCCAGAGTAATCTTGAACTGCAGATCCTCCTACGTCTYTCTCCCATGTGCTAGAACTACAGAAGTACACCACTATTCCTAACTTAGCATATTCCTCTTGGGTAACAGTGTTCACTGAAATTTCTTGAGCATTTCAAGGTGTGTTCTCTTGCACATCAAAATTTAGCATTGTGGGTGAGATCTGTAGTACTTCTGCTCACAGTATAAATTACTCCCTACTCATTTTGTCATCCACCTGTAAATTTTCATTTTTAGTCTGAATATCTGTTAGTTTCAAGAGAGTAGAGTTAGTGTGTATTTTTATCCCTGGTGCAAGAGTACGTACTTCAACTTTTGATATACAAGCTTTCTCTACTTCTAAATACATCTGCAGTAATCATCACCTTTTGCTCTCTAGCTCCCTTATCCATTTCCTTGATGACCTATATCTAATGTACTGTGCTACTGTTGTTTTATCTTCCTTGTACTTTGATTTTTTTCCTTAATAGTTCCTATCTCAATATCTACCTATGCTGCCTCTTATGCATAACAATTTCATGATGCCTTGAATTTGCTATTTAACTATGGTCACATTAGATTAGCAAATTTCCACTTCAACTGTGTCTTTTCATTTCCAAGACCTATTAGTGAATTTTCATATCATTTTTTTCTGTTTCCACTTGTTCCTTTTTTGGATATTATTTGCCCTGCTAGACTCCTTAAATTAATATTTAAATACTTCAATGTACCTTTTAAATTATTTTTATTTTCTTTTAACAAATTAATTCCTCAGTTTCAGTACCAGTGTTCCTCAGTTTCACTTGCATGTTTGTTTGTGGTTTATTCTCTTTCGGTCCGAGACAGAGTCTTGCTGTGTATCCCAGACTGGCCTTGAACTTGAGTTATTCCTATTTCAGAATCCTAGGAATCAATATGACAAGGCTATGATGCCTTACCATGGCATATGCTTATAGAGATGGATGAGAAGATTTGCCATAAGCAGGCTTTTGTTGCCACTGCTACTATAGTTGTCTTCTTTTGACTAGGATTTCTGAAGTTCCCTTAGCCAGCACTTCTATAGCATACAGAAATAGACTATACCTAACAGTGATTATTCATGCCCTTTAAACTCAGGAATCTTTACTCCAGCAACAGAGGTCAAACCACATAAGTAATAATAGGAGTGGTCACATGGCTCATCGCCATACACAGCACAGGAAATAGGCTTGGCATGCCCTTAGATACATTTGAGAACCCGCTTTTGTAGCATGTACTCACTCTGTCCATTCATCTCAGTTCCAAGCTCAGAGTACCCCTTTCCTTGATATGCTCTGTTATCCTTCCCTTTCTACTCTATAGAAAATTGCTTCAACACCAACACTGTTGGTGGTAGTTTTTTCAATACTTATTTCTTTCTTACCTCAAATATCTACTTCATTTTATTTCAATCCGCTATCACTGTATGAGAGGTACTCCCTCTATGAAGTAATCCTGTTTTTAAAAAACAAGTAACAGAGATCACAGTGAATCTAGAGATGTAATTGAACTGGAGAGAATATGGAAACTGGACTAAAACACATAAAAGCACAGTGGGTTTTTTTTTTTTTCAGTGAAGTACTTCTGTGATCAGTTAATTATGTACACACACACACATATATAGTTTTTACTGACAAATTGCAGTGTAAAGTTAGTATATTTAATATGCTAATATTTACTAATACTGGAGATTTGGGGGTTCTAAATGTCTTATTACTCTTCAGAATGTCTACATATTTTTAATAGTGACATATATGCTCATAGGCTTCAGTGATACTTGCTTTTAGCCTGGCACCTTAGTTAGGCAGATCATGAATGCTTTATAATGAATAAAACTAGTAACTTTGCAAGGCCATAGCTTTTTTCTTCATTGAAATAAGATGTTATAGCACATGTTTTACTCAGAACCACTATTTATCCTTAACACTAGGTCACTATGGAGACAATCCACACAATTCTGCCCTTAAAAAGAAAAATATTACTAATAACCCAAATATCCCAATTTCATTCTAAAAATATTATACTTTAATACTTAGTAAGCAACAAAGAAATCATGCATTTGACTTAGGAGTTGACATGCTTAGAGAAGTAGACATTAACACTACTTTACATGAATGACACATTGAAAGAGTTTAATGTCATACGTTTTAAGGAAAATCACATTTAAACCACGGAATGACACATCACAGAAAGTCTAAATTGTGTAAGACAGAGACTAACAAGTGCTAAATATGAAGTACAATTCTCATCTTGGCTACATAAGGTGTAAATTTCACATCCTCTTGAAGGAACAAATTTGTCAACATTTTCTAAATGTTGGCATAAACATAACAACCTTTATGATCTGGAAATTCTGCTCTTTGGTTACACGCAACCAAAATGTTCACATATATTTACCAAAATACATCTACTAAAATATTCTGTGAATGTAGTATTCATAATAGCTTCAAACCAGCTGGAATCCAACCATCAAAAACTGAATGGCTAAATAAATCACAACATAGTCACAGTGCAGAATAATATCACAGAATAAATGAGCAACATTAAACTGGAAATGGCACAGGATATCTAATAGGTAAAGTGGGGCAAATGCCATAGAATTCCATTTTTTTTACAACTTCCAAAGTTGACCTCCACTGAAAAATAAGTGGTTAATGATTGAATGACGATACAAAGCTGACTTTCCTAATGCTATGGATTTTTCAGTCTAGGCACTTGTTATAGATAAAATAATAAATATCACAAATTGGCATTAAGTCCTCAGATGTTGGTAATATTTTGGGAAATTCTAGAAAGTAGAATATAGGACCTAACTGGAGGAAGTCAGTCATGGGGGTAAACCTCTTGAAATAACTTGTCTCTATGCTCATTTCTTGTCTTTCTTCTTTCTGTCCATCATGGAAATGGAACGTATGTTAGCTAGAAATTCCTGCATCCAGGATGTACTGCACTTGCTCTGCTCAAGAGTATGGAGTTAAACAACCCTCTGAAATAATTAAAGAAAGTTCAACCCTTCCTTCTGTATGCTGATTGTATCAGAAATTGTTATCACAGTAAAGAAATCCTGACATTAACAATACCGAACTGATGACACAGATGTAATTACTCTGAGAAATTCAAGTCATATATTTATGAACTATGTCATAAAATGCATTTTTACACAGCAATAAAAATTTTATGTGATCTATATAAATACTAGATGTGAATAGTGCTTTTCTTGTTTAGTTGTTTTTCAGATCTACTCCTAAACTCTAAGGGATTCACGGTGTATACCCCACAGCTAGTTCTTGCTTCCAATTAATTATGAATCTGCTTTGGTTTTGTTCTGTCAGAGTTAACAGGGTTATTTTGTTTTTTGTTTTTTAAATTTACAGCTATAGGATAGGAATAGTACTACTTCGAATATCAGTCAAAGGTATACCTGTAAAATTAATCAAACAGACTTGGAAAGAGACAACCAAAACCACATCCCAGAGAATTCTAACACATGAAAAGAGCATCTCTGTCAGCCTCCTTTGCTGTCTTTAGAGATTTTGATTATGAGCCCCATCATAGTTTTTTTCTGTAGGTTTGAACCTGTCAGGTTTTAACACTGAGTCCAGGTAGAGAAGCAGAAGGAACTTTGTGATATCATCCACCAGCCCATTTGTACCAATGCATTGAATTGTGCCTCACTCACAATTAGCCTTTCAACATTCATGATTGCCAGTTTAAATCTACCAACTTCCATAGCAATTCAAACTCTCTCATGAATTATCTGTCAGGTGTTTGTTCCAGCACTTACTTAGGATTATGCTTTCTGGTGAAAATCGCTAAAAACATTGTTGTGTGAACATTTTCTTCTAAACAGTGGATTTCTTTGGTTTTATACAAACATAAGTTCAAAGGTCTGAATCATTTCATTTAACCCACAAACTCTCAAATTTTAACCTAATTTGTACAATATTCTCAAGCATTCTATTACTAGGACTTTATTTTCTACAAGCCTACCCTAAGAGTTAACAAACCATGAATGAAATTATACTGCCATGAACTGCTAGCCAGTCACCTTAAGGCTACCATGTATTATGTGGATTTACATGAGTTTACTCAATAATACAGCTTTATGCTATGAAGTCTTTAACACACATACATACACACATACGGTCTATGAACATCTGTATTTGCATTAACAAAAGTCCAGTCAAAAACTGTGATCACTTCTGACATTTTGATTTAGTTTTAGTGCTTTCAAGGAAAATTTACTTAAATATCAAGAAATCTGTATAAATGTCTCAAATATAATAAAGGGATCATGCTCCTTAATTAACACCCATGACAATATTTTTTAACATGTGCTTGCTGAATAAGGTGAAAGTTTATTGAACAGAGTGAGTTTCTCACAACCAACACCTTATTCAATTTAGTGGTAAAATGAGTATTTAAAATTCTTCAAATGGTTTAAACCTGAAGTTTGAGACTACACCTCCACATTTGCACATCCTTGGTTATGGTTCTCCTTAATTTCCACAACATTCAAAGAACAAACCATTTATGCTCTATTATGAAATAGAGAGCTCAGAGCAAATAGGCTAAAGATATGCATGAATACTGCTTGTAGCTACAACTTGATTGATTGTCACCAAGCTGTTAGAAGATAGGTCCTAACATATAAACACTTTAAAGGTAAAATTCACCTGACTCTGGTTTGACCTGGAGCTCTGATGTTCCTGTTCATGAGATTGTGCGAGACACACCATTTGAGTTGACATTAGTTCCCTTCCAATACTCGATCATATGCCTTTATGTTGTTTTTTGTTTGTTTCACTAAGACCAGTCTTTTGAGAATAGGTTCTTCATTGGTCACTTTGAACCTAGAGAAGCACCTCTCAGCACAGCCTGTCACTTCACGTGGAACCCCTCACAGATCACAGTCTAAGGAAGGCCGGGAAAGAACAGCTACAGGCTGTGTCTCAATACAGTACTTTAATACAATACAATATTTTAAATATGTCATAAAAGGATATTTGAATCAAATATCAAAAAAGGATATTTAAATTTTTGTGAAATGATTTTTTTAATGTAAAAGTCATTAAAGACTCTTAGCTGAATGTATTTTGCATCAAATATTTTATTTTCTGCTAAGATCTACCTACTTTAAAGTGATCCTAGGTTCCACAAGTCTGGGTGCTGAATGTCCTCTATATTGGAGCTCTACGTTATACCTCAGATATATAGACACTGGGCATTTGCCCATTGTCATACATAATCTGCCTGATGTTAGATGTCAGATGAACTTTTAGCCCTGGTCTTATAGATCCTTGGTTAACATCAAAACATCCTTCTTGGAAGGTCTTGTGCAGGCTGGGAAGTTATGCTCTGATGTCCAAATCGCTGTTATCTGCAGACATGGTATTTGATTATGAGCATCTTCACATCAGATCCCCATAGTACTTAGAGTAACAGATGGAAACTTTTAGAAAATATGACAATGTACTGAAACCCATAGGTAAATGCTCGTGAACTTAACTCAGTAGACTCCTTTAACACAAAAGCATAGTCAAATTTTGTCTCACATAAGAGTTAATCAATGGATTAATGCATATACAAAGAAATTCTGCTTTTTCTCTCTGATCTTTTGTTTCTAACTGATCACAGAGCAATTAGTAAATATACTCACGTTAAGTACTAAATGACTAATTTCCTAGGCTTCTTACTCTTATTATTKTTATGTTATTCCCTCTTTGGAATTCCCTCTTTGGAATTCTGCCTCATATACCAGGACCATGCAGCATATTAATTTTTCTAGGAGGTAGGAGCAAAGATTGACCTGTTCAGCTTCCCTCTGTGAACTGACTGTGCCAGCATCTGAAGGCTCATGTGTCCTATTCTCCCTAGTACTATCTTCTATCACTATAGTTACCCAGATTTTGATCATGCCTTGGCTCACTGTTATGTCTCTCTAGCCATTGATTGCTACTTCATAAATACAGCTGTTTAAAAGTAACCCAGACAGGTATGATTTAAAGAGAAACATAAGAAGTAAAGATAATACAAAACCCGACACCCTTTGCATGATTTTCAAATTAACAAATTACTTATATCCTCTTGTTCTAACATTTCTTTCACACAACCAGTGAATCACATTCATTCTAAGGCTATCTTACATCTCTTATCTATGCACAAGTATTTCTACATGATTATTACAATTTTACTAGCCATAATTGTGCTAATTACCTTCTCAACAACATCCTCTTCTCATCACTGATTTAGGTATTCAGCAAGTAGTTTGTGAACTAAGAAACTGCTTGATTGAAATTTCAATCTTTTAATAGGAAACTGTAGCTCTCTTTGGGAAAAAAAACCAACTATGATGAATGTGAGGGAGGTATTCTGAACTATAAAATGAAAGATGTCAGTTGCTGGAAGCTCCTTCTTAGACCGCATCAGTTTCTGTCTGTGATAAGAACCGACATAGGTGTTTGGCCACATACTGTGCCAACTAGGTCCCAGTGGACATGAGTATGGGGTCACAGGAATGGCACTCTCTTCATTTTCCTCTCTTCACCTAACAGATTGGGATGGACCAAAGGGCATGGAGATCCACGAAAGTTGGCAGCGACTGAACCGCGATTCGATTCCGATACTGAAATGTCCAGGAACTCCCTTCCTCCCAGTGGAATGGTCCCAGCAGGATCTTGGGCCTAGGAACTAATACTTTGAAGTGCAAATTGGATCTTAACTTTCAATATGGAGCCTGTCACTCAAGACACTGTTGGTAGCCTTTAGGTGACTGAACTAATCTCATGCCAAGATAGAAGAATAAATTTCAAAGTAATTTGCAGAGTAAAATGTGAAGTATAACTTTCAGGGAATCAGAATGATGTCCTTTATTAATTTGCCACATGGGCTCAGAATATGTAGTAAAATTCCTCAATACACTCCTTACCTTGAGCTCTGCCTTTGCCAGACCCAGAACAATTTTCAGTGCAAAGTCAGTGATAAAGCTAATATACATATATTTTGCAGTTTGGAGCATCATAGATAGGCTTTCCAATTATTTTTTAGTTTCAATTAGATTGGTAAATTTCCCTGTAGCTCATCTCAGTCTAATCATATAATTACATTCCATTTAAGTGAAAATGGCTAGCTAAAAATGTTTGCATGAGAAAAATATGCATCAGATGATGACGGTTTTCTCCAATCTTCTTTCTTATTATTCCAAACAAGATTTCCAGTGTTAGTATTCTCTGGATCACAGATCATGAACCAAAGATTGTACCAGAATATTGAGCTAGAGTAATCAAAATGCAAGTAAAAATAGACTGTAACTTTCAGAGTTGTGCTTAGTGCTTAGGTAGCTAAACATTACACTCAGCTTCCAGCCTTAAACATTGCTGGTCTTTGTGCCGGTGAAATGTAAGAGTGACTGAACCTCTGTCGAAGATGGCTGACAAATGCTTGGTTTCCATCATGTCATTGTTATTGTGGACTTTCCTTCTCCAGAGCCACTGGCATATGAAGGTAATAGTCCCCATGTCCTCTTACAGCTACAGTGCTACATATAAGACATGTTGCACCAATTACTTATATTTCATAAAAATAGAAAGAAAAACAATGACAACGGTATCGATCCTTTTGACAAGGCACATGCAGAGAAGGTGGTTTTATATTTCTCTGCAGTCAAACTCCAGTATTTAACCCCATTTAATAAAGTCAAGTAGCCACTGTGGGAGTGCTAACAAGACAATGCTTGCAAAATCAATCACTAACCTTATTCCTGTCATGAGGGAGTTGCTTTACTGGTGGTTGATGATATTACTGTCCCAGCTAATGGAGAGTAGCTATGGCTTCAACACCTCATTTTTCTTTAAAGCTATACTAGCAGGACGGTTAGGTTATATTTGTGATACCATTCCTCTAAGCCTACTCTAGAAAGTGGTTCTAAAAATCTAGCTAAGAGTTCTGTGGGGTTCTTTTTTTTTYCYTT
>BDUI01013759.1:21661-55590 GCA_002335545.1 Apodemus speciosus | reverse complement strand
GCCAGGGAATGCAGAGCAAAGCAAGGGCAGATGTGATGCCGGGGTTGGTTACAGGCAACCAGGCTTGGTCCTCTGGAGACTTCTGAGGCCACTGGGTTATTGCAGGGATAATGAATTAGCAGGCTATGTGGTAGATCCTGCCATCTGTAAGCGATGAATCTGCTCCTCATCATGTGCAGACTAAGCATAGTGGGGCAGCTCCCTGGGAAGGGCTTCAGATCCTAGTCCTTGCACAGCGGTGTGGGCGGAGCCTGACAGCAGCTGCACTTCCTGCCCCTGCAGTGGGCGTTCCTTCATGTGAACACCAGGCCCCTCACTTGCCACTCTGCATGTATCTGTCATGCCGTGGAGACAGGTTTGTYGCTGTGCACCTCAAGCCCATGTGTTTTTACTTCGACTTGTATTCAGATCCTGTTTCAATAACCCAGGGCTCAAAGCTGCAGCCTTTCACACGGAGGGAGGGAGGGAGGGCTTTGCTTATTTATTTTTACTTTGTGCTTTCTCCATGGAGGTGGCTTGTATAATGGCGAATGTGTAGGCTTGGGGATGGTGCAGGCCTCTGGCGCTGGTCTGTGTGACTGTTGTAGGTGTGGACACTTTTCTAAGCTTGGGTTTCCTCATGGTAAGCTGGAGATTAAATATCRACTGCAGAGAAGCAGAAGAGAGGATTAAATAAGACTTTAAACATCAACATCCAACCCATATGGAATGGCAGTTCAGAGCAATAATGTGTATGAATTAGTTTGCATAGTGCCTAGCACAGCATCTCCTTCATAAATGGTAACTGTAATTTAGAGGTGGCAAGCTTTCTCCTTTTCTCTCTTCTTCCCTCCCTCCCTTCTTAAATCACATTTAAAATACTCTTCTACGGTTTCATATATATACTGAATTTCAGTCATTTTCAGCCACTATTACTGTTTATTGTCCCCTCTTCTTCTCAGGCAGAACCCTTTTTCCAAATGAGTCTTCCCCCTCCTTCTATGACTTGTGCGTGTGTGCGCGCGTGTGTGTACAAGAGCATGTGTGTGTTCACCTGTGCACATGTGTATACTGTGCACATGTATGTGTCTGTTTTGCACAATATCTGTGAATGATGTCAGAAGGGCTGCAATATCAGTCCTGATATTATATATACATTTTAGCATGTAGGCAAATTTATAAATATGGGCTMTGTGAACAATGAGGTTCAGTTGAATTTCTTCAACTCAGGTCAGCAAATCAAATATTGAATGAGCGGTTGCTGTGGGAAATAAACATGTAAGGCTAACCCCAGAGGCTTTGTGTGGTAGATTTGTCTTTGTTCTTATTTTATCTGAGTGTTTTCGAGTTAACTCTTTAATCGTTCAGCTGAGTATACACTGAATATAAAAGTGTTGAAACGACACAGTTATAAACAGTAAAGAACAATTCCTTTGCCTTGGGTCTGTCTTTCTCTAGAGGTAACCAGAGAGTGGTTCTTGTGATTCACTGAGATTTAGACAAATGTGTGTTTATGCCTGTGGTTGTCTGAATAAAAATAGCCCCCATTGGTCCACAGGGAATGGCACTATTAGGAGATGTGGCCTTGTTAAAGAAGTGTGTCACTGGAAGTGGGCTTTGAGGTCTCAGAAGCTTGAGGCAGGTCTAGTGGCCCACTCTCTTCCCTCTTCCTGTGGATCCAGATGCAGAACTCTCATCTTCCTGTCATGATGTCAATAGACTGACCTCTGAACTGTAAGGCAGTCACAATTCAATGTTGTTCTTTATAAGAGTTGCCTCGGTTATGGCATCTCATCGCAGCGTAAAACCCTAAGACAACACCTTTACGGCCTRTCTTAAAAATCAAACAGGCCACACTGAAACCCGCATGCAGAATTTTATAGTGGCTTTATTCAAAATAGTACAAATCTGGAAGCAAGGATTCAGTAGGATAAATGGCCACAGTGGGACAAATGAACTGTGTTGTGTGATGACACTGGAATATTATTCAGCTCTAAAAGGAGATGAGCTAATGAGTCATGAGACAATGTGGAGGAAACAGAATGATCGGTGTTGGTCAGGGATTGGGGCAGGGAGGGTTGATTAGGTGAAGCACAGAGGGTTTTTATGGCAATGAGACTATTCTGTGTGATACTGTACAAGTACAGGAACACTAATGCAAACTAGGAGTTTGGAGAACTATAATATAATGTGGCCACAGAGGTGTTAAATATGATGATGATGATGATGGTAGTGGTGATGATGATTATRATGACAATGATGATATGGTAGTGGCTGGTCCAGGAGAAGGGAGCTGGCATATCATTTTCTTCAAAAAAAAATAAGGTTTGTTAGAAGAGTCTCGAAAGTATGATCAGGCCTTAAGGTGCATTGGAAAGAATTATATATTAAAGCAGCATAACAAGACCTGAAGATGAGCTTCAGAGAGAGACAGAGAGAGAGAGAGAGAGAGAGAGAGAGAGAGAGAGAGAGAGAGAGAGTTGGCACTTTAGGAAAAATTTTCAGACCATCAAGAGAACAGTTGGGATGCCCTTGCTCGCACGAAGGCATATCCCTGTATTTCCAGTTGTTAATTGCTGTGCCTGCAGAGCGATAAGTGCTGCCAGGATTTTGGCATTGTCATTTCTGTGGCCCATTGCCAGTTTCCTAAGTTTAAGGCTTGTCCTTCCTCACCTGTTCAAAAGATGGTCCTCTGAGATTATCATATTGAAACGCAAGGTGTCCTGGTGAAGGTCGAGGGAGACAGAAGCAGCTGGAAGCAGCAGTGGGAGCCATGTGGCGGGACAAGGAGAGAGTGGCGAAGTCAGGATAAGCTTAGCTGGCTGAGAGACTGCCTGAGCAAGAGGCCAACGGCTTTAAACTTTATAGAAGTGTCCGTGTCTTAATTAAACCTCAAGCAGGATCCTCCAAAGCTCTGCAATATAGAACCAAGGAGTCACCAGCCTTTTGAAAAGTTTAGGGTGTTGGTGGGACGTTTCACMCCACGTGATCTAGTTCAGCATGGTGTGGTGACGAAGCACATGGAGGACAGGCAGGTACCATAAACTAAGAGCAGTCAGGTCGCAGCACAGACTGCTTCTTGACTCTGTCCCAGGGACATGCAGGTGGGTGTGCCTAATCTCTTCAGGCTGAGATCTGACCTTGTGAGAGTGACCAGTGTCTTAAAGGGTCATGCTCACGTTATGATCACAGCTCCGTGAATGAAATCTTCACAGAACACTTCCTTTGTTCCAGGAGCATGTTGCTCTTCAAGGAAACCCAGGGCCCTCCTTAGGTACTGTAATACAGTGTTGTCAGCTATTTTAAAAGTTTGCCATGCCTCTTCACCACACCATCCCYCGGGAACCATAGCTGAAATGAAGCCTTCCTTCCTTAAGTTGCTTCTGGTCATGGTATTTTATCCTATCCACAGAAAAGCACTTAATATCTAATTTGGTAAGATGGTCTTGTGAAGATCATGATAATGTTGTGGTTTTCTGTTTTTTGTTTTGTTTTGTTTTGTTTTGTTTTTTAAGACCTATGGAAGACGGAGGGAGTTTCTATTAGGAAAGCTGTTGAATGCTGCACGTAGAGCTTAAAGGACCACTTGTCAAAANACACACACACACACACACACACCAGCCAAATACCCAATTTGTGAAAGGAAAGAACCTGAGGGTTTCCTGCTTCATACACAATAAATGCCTAGGGAAGCTTTGCACCAGGATTATTATACGAAAGCTGCAGGGACTGTGGCTTAAGGAGCCCTAACGTCATCTCAATTGCAGTTCAATGTGATGAAGTCATCCGTGTAGGGCTGGTTTGGGAAACAAAACAAATATGCAAAATTGAGAGGGTCATGGATTCTTCCTCTTCAAGAGAGCTGCTGAGGCCAGGCAACAGCACGTAGTAGTGTCAGTACATGTGGTAGTGTCAGAGTCCTCGTAAAGAGAGKCTCTCAGATGCCATGRAGAGAAGCTATGAAAGCAAAGCCTGTGGTGGAGACMCCAAGACATTGGAGATACCCAACTGTGAGACATCTTCTGATGGAGGTACAGGCAGTGGATGGAAGCAACCCAAGAGGCAATGTATCCTGTCGGCACCAAAGATAGAGGTGGAACCATCAAACCCTTTGAAAGTAAAGCCCCAAATACTAGACCTGAAGTCCAAGGACTTGGAATGTGCTCTTTTGAGTTTCAATCTCTCCTTCATCCAGGATGTCCTCACTATACCCYGTGTCTCTCTTTTCGTGGCAGTGTGTATTCTGTACGATTGTATATGCCATTTTAAATTATTTCWCGGGGACCAGTCAAGAGCGCGCCTGAAGGCACAGGGAGTAGATGACTTTRAATGCTTCCTTCTGTGTCTCTCCAAAGAGTTTCAGCCAAAACGAAGAGGAAGAGCAAGTTTGAAGGYGCGTCTCTATGGGACACTTCCCCAAAAGGTAACTAACTGCCTTCCTTAGCAGCCAATAATTGTACCAATTTATGTTTTTTAAGAGTCAAATTCAAGAGCTTCAGATAATTCATCTCTTTTAAAAATAGTAACTCAGGGCCAGATGGTGGTGGCACATGCCTTTAATGCCAGAACTCAGTAGGCAAAGCCAGGCATATCTTTGAGTTCAAGGCCAGCCTGGTCTACATAGCCAGTTCCAGGACAGCCAGGGCTACACACAGAGAAACCTGGTCTCAAAAGACAAAAAAAAAAAAAAAAAAAAAAAAGAAAAAAAAAAAAAGAAAAGAAAATTCAAAATTTTATTATTTTTAATATGTAAAGTGAAAGTAAATTTTTATGTTATAGAATAGCATGATGTCAGTGTGCAATGTAATATATATGTATATGTGATATAAAAATAACAATATCTATGAGATTGAATACATTGTAACAAAAAGGGAACAACTGGGATGTATAAAAGAAAAAAATTTAAAAACCTACAATATAATCCAGCTGAAGAAAAATAAATGTGTGTAAACATTTAATATACCTTGATGTGATTCTTCTATTGGAGAAATAAAAATAAAAATTATAATTGAAGTTTCAACACAGTTTTAAAGAAAGAAAGATTTCTCAGTAGAGAATGTAATTAAAGATTTGTGGGAACTAGCATTGGAACACACAAATGAAGAACTACAGCCTTTTTTGAATGTAACAAAGAAGAAAAAAGGGTTTGTTTTATTGCGTTTGAAAATATGCAGCGATATAACTCTTCTACCCTAATATGTTTTTAATTATAAAGAAATATACAACTCTCAAAGACAATAAATGTCTGCCTTAGAGCCGATGCATTAATCTTAGTCCTCAATAAACATAATGCTCGTGACTCTGTTCTCACTATAAGTTCTTCTCTYTGACCATCACGTTTGGTGATGTGTTGGCACAGTGAATCATGACTAAAGTCCTTTGGAAGATGGAGGCACTGGGCCTTTGTTCTCCCTTAGAGGTTTCCTCTGCTGGCCAAGGTCACGTGGCTGGTCACATGACCTGTCTCATCCACTCATAGCGTTGTCTCCTGACCATGGCAAAGTTGAACCTGCCTCCTTCCAAAGAGGAATTCTGAGATTCTGCTTCYTTCCAGGTCCTAGGAACATTCAGAGACCTGGGTAGGCGAGCCCTTGTAGGAAGGACTCCGGATGCCTGAACGGTCCTGATAGAGAAGTCTGGCACCGTGGTACATAGACCCTCCAGGGATGCCTCCACGTGAGCAGGATTGCATGTCCTGAGCGTGCACCTGCACTGCAGTCTTGATAACTCCCTTCGGACACAGCCCGTACAGGAGAGTAGACTTCTGCAACTTAGTGGTGTGACGTGTCCCGATCGCCAGGGTCTGGGTTACATGCCGCTCTCATCCTTGCAGCACAATGCTCTTCTTGGGTGGGCATAATGGTTTCCTCAATCCCCTTCCCCTTGTCCACTATGAGAAGCCTTCATTTCCTAGACAGTCCCTTCTTCTGACTCCACCAGTATCTTTTGAACTGTTTCTCAGGAGTTTCTCTCATCTGAGATGACTTTGATTTTTATGCGAATGTAGCTCTTGCTAGAATGGGAAGAGACTTTGTTACATTTTTCTCTGAATTGATTCTCCTAATTTGGCCTCCTTTTTTTGAAAGGGTGGCACTGAAATTCAGGTGCCATGTTAGTGTTCACAGTATTGTGACGTTYTTTCTCCCTGCTGTGGTCCCATTTACACTGATTTTCAATTATTAAAACTGATAACTTGCAGGATATTTAAAGATGTATCCCTGGTCCAATTCTTTGTTGCCATACGCAACAGCCCAGAAACCTTAACAGTCATCTCTAGACTCGAACCCACACKTCTCCCATTATTCCTAGGTATTCTAGGCACATAGTTACTGTGCCACAAAGGCATGTATACTTTTTACTCAGGGTGTTCATGGCTAACACCTATCTATTCTTTAGGACACCCAGATGAAATGTTGTCCCAGTCTCCATTCCTAGAAACAGCCATTGAGACTGTCAGTCTTTCCACATTCTTGCCAGGACTACTACTGCCAGTTTCATTCTGCCAATTTGATGACTCCTTTTTATTCTCGTGAAATCAATGCCTACAGACTCCCTAGAAGGCAGCGTAGGGGTGGGGGATGGGCAGACAGAARCCGGCCATTGCTCCACCTCTCTGATTTGCTACATACACATTTAGGCTCTTTGGAAGATTAACAAATATCTACAGGGGAAATTCTGAAAAGAAGTGAGGGCAGAGATTTACAAACAGAACTTAATGCTTTCTGAGTAGGGGCTTGATATGATTGGCTACAAGACCCCCTTTGCCAGATGTCAGCAAATCAAAGACATTCATCCAGTTGAAAGCAAGTCATTCAGGCGTGTGGGCAACACATGCAGCCAGAACCCTGTGTGCTTGGCTCAGGGTCKGGAAGTAAATAGGACTTAATTTATATTTTAAAGTCTTTTATCTCTCTTTAAGCCCCTGTGCTTCACTGAGATGGAATTTGATGGAGGTGGGAGGAAGCAGAGAATGGGGATTTAATAATGCATGGTGTCGTGCCTCAGCTTTGCCCTTTTTCCTTAAGGTGAYGGTTCCCTCTGCTTTCCATTTCCCCCGACTCTTGAGTCTTGCCCCACCCCTTCTGAGCCATATTGCCTCTGCTAGTTTCAAGTGAGACCAGAAGGGTTGGCACCCACTTTGACCAATGAGGGCCTTCTCAGGCAAGCTGGGTCCTTTACCCTTCTCTCCATAAACCACTGTCTGCCAGTCAGCTGCCATATTGGTGAGATTAGCTAGTAATTACCAGCCCAGCCCAGCCAAGCGGAGGAGAGGACTCAATTAGCAAAATGTCASCGCATCTAATTTACTTTGCTTATCAGAGATTTAGTCTCTAATGACTACAGGAAAGAGGGCAGGGCACCTTCAGTACAAGTGATCTGAAGGGTTTAAATGCTTAAATGTGGTCTCACCTCACTGTTTGCTGGCTTGTCTGGCAAGGAGGAGGCTGATAATGCCAATTTGGGGGAACTCCTGGGCTGATATATGGATCGCAAGCCTGAGGGGAAAAAGAATAAATGTTTTTTGTTATTCAAATCCCTTACTGTCCACTTCTATGTTGAGATAAGTGTGTTTATTGTATTTATTTGGTGAGGAAGCGCCTTTCATGAACTATCCAAATAAAGGCAAATAAAGGGTTGGCAAACTATTTTCTACAGGGCCACAAAGAAAAAAAAAGTTGTCTGTTTTGTCTGTTTGTTTACCTTTGTGAATGAAGGAGTGTCTGTTTTAATCGTCCAGCTTTACCATTGAATCAAGAGAGTAGTCATGTGTGAGTAACTAGGTGTAATGGGGTGTACATGCTCAGCCTAGGGAGTGGCACTATTAGGTGTGGCCTCTTTGCAGTAGGCATGGCACTGTTGATGTGGGCTTTAAGACCCTCATTCTAGCTGCCTGGAAGCCAGTATTCTGCCAGCAGCCTTCAGATAAAGAGGTAGAACTCTCAGCTTCTCCTGCACCAAGCTTGCCTGAATGCTGCCATACTCCTGCCTTGATGATAATGGACAGAACCTCTGAACGAGTAAGCCGGCCCCAATTAAATGTCATCCTTATAAGAATTGGCTTGGTCGTGGTGTCTGTTCATGGCAGTAAAACACTAACTAAACCACTAGGTATAACTGTGCTTCAGTAAGACTATATTTACAAAAACAGGCATCCTAGGCCAACCAACACCTGCTCTGTGACCCATCACTGAATCAGTGAGGATTGCAAAGAAAATCAATTTTGTTGTTACTTATGGTTTTTTTTCAACATATTTTTATTATTTGGGAGTTTCATATAACATACCCCAATCATATTCACTTTTCCTATCCTTGTGACCTACTCCCAAAAACGGAAGAAGAAAAGAAAAAGAAAACACTTGCTCATATACTCACGGGAGCACGGTCAAACTCACAGCGGCCAGCCCCTTAGGAAAACCGAGCTTTCCCCACCCCCACCCCCTCCAGAAGCYATCAACTGTGAAGAGCTACACTTCAGGACCCTTATCACAATTTTAAAGAGTTCTTTTTAATGACTTCCTGTCTAGACTGTTTCTTTTGTGGGGTGCAGGGGTCAGGGAGAGAGGCTGTCACAGAAACCTTTGGCGTCTCATTCTCAACTGCGAGTCTGCAGTCATTGATACCACTGAGTATGCTCTAGAAGAAGCTTCCTTGCCCTTTATATCTAGCGGCRTCACAGATAGCAGACTTCCATGTGGACTCTGCCATAGCACAGACCACGGACCCTCAGCATGGTCTCTGGAGGCAGCACAGACCACGGATATCATCATGGCACTTGGAGGCAGCACAGGTCACAGACATAGGCATGGCCTCAGGCAGCAACACAGGTCAAGGACACCAACATGACTTCAGGAAGCAGCATAGACCACAGACAGCCATGTGGTCTTTGGTGGTAACACAGACTATCGATATCAACATGTTCCCCAGCTGCAGCAGGACCATGGACACCAACATGGGCTCAGGTGGCAGCATAGGCCACAGACTTCAACATGGCCTCTAGTGGCAACATGAACCATGGACATCAATATGGATTACACAGGCACCCACCTGACCTTCAGCATCGACAAGGCCTACAGCAGTGCAGCACAGACCATGAAGTATCGACCTCAAGTGTCAATATAGCCTGAGGCAGCAGCAAGGACCATGACACCAAGGTGGCCTCTAGGGGACAGCATTGACCCCAGAGGTCTTTTGAGGAGTACCAGTCCAAAAAAAGAACCATTCTTTATCTCAGACATCCTGTTGTTCAGAGCTGGAGTTAAGTTTGCAGCTAAGGAGTAAGTCCAGGCCAGAGCCAGCAAGAGCTCCAGGATGCTGCACACCACCTTGTCTTGGATAACCCTGGGGTCGCTTGTAGTTTGATGCTAATTCCGCTCTCCTGGGAGGGACTGTGAATGAGGATCGTTCTCAGGTGATTTCTTGTGAGCCAATAAAGGAGCCAATCACTGGGCAAGTAGGCGGGACTTCTGGGTTGGATAAGGGAAGAGAGGAAGCAGGAGAAATAGAGGGTCTTTTTGGACAGGGATAACATGAGGACAGGGTGTTACCAGTTACTAGTGTCTCCTAGTTTCAATGGGGGACCTGTCAGGATTTACCACCAGAGGATTTAGATTTAATAAGGCTTACGAGATTAGGATTTTAGTTGTTGTGCCCAGTGATTGAGTTATTGTTGTTTCTGAACTAAGTTTGTGTTGTGTGTGTGCTTTCACTTGGTGGCTTGTCTGGGTTCAAGAGAGAAAGGTACGGTGGCAGAGCGTTGCTTTGCTTGGTGTGCACCACAAAGGCCGTGGGGGAGTTGAAGCATGGGGCTGGCGTGGTAGTGACCCGCCAGTGGGAACTTAGTGAGCTGGGTGGAGAGATTTTGGAGCTCTGATTCAGAGAGTCTCTTCGAGATCAGGCCTGCCATTGCTGCCAGTGCATGGCTGGTGAGACCGCTGGGGCAGAGAGAGGCAGGGGGCATAGTGCAGGGAGCTTGCTGTTCTTTTTATTATTTCCCACAACACCACCCTGCCAGCCCTGCTCAGCAATGACATGCTTCCCTTCTCCGACACTTGTCATCTCTAGTTCTGCCTCTCTCCATTGCGCAGACGCTGCTCCATTCCTTCATCTTTCTCACCTTGCCACCGCATATTTGTTCGTTGAAGTGGCATTGCTAACTGCCGTGTGTCACACAGTATATATTTGTTTGTTTTGTTTCCCCAAACAGCGTTATGTGCAAATACTCACTGCAAGGAGGCAATGTTCTGGTTCAAGGTTTCTGGCTTCTGAAGCGTGGTATATACTGGGCCATATCTGAGTCTGGTCTTGGACCCAAGAGAGCGCCAGGCTCCTGTACTGCTCCCTGCTCTTGGATCTGGCCTAACCACTGTGCTTTCAGCCTGTGGGCGGTGCCTCGACCCTGAGCTCCTCTCCTAGTAGGGCGGGCTGCATGGGCTGCRGCAGAGGTAGCCATGCTGAGGGCTGGCTGTCGGGTCGAGGGCTAGCCCTATTCAGTAATGGCCTGTTTCTGCCAGCTATGGCCAAGCTCTTCCATATGCTCCCATAACCTTTGCTGGCGGGTCTCTAGTCTCTCTGTTCTCTGTCTCGCCTTTGTCATTGTTCCTTTCAATTTTGTGAGACCACCTTTTAAAGGCATCCTCCCACCAGATGTGACTTTGTTGTTGGTGATACCATGGCTCGGGGGTAGGTTCCAGCCATCATGGCTCCTCAGGGGTGGATGCAGGGTTGACCTCAATGGCAGGAGGCTTCTTAGCATCTCTCCTTCATGCACTGAGCCCCATAGGACTGCTTTGTAAAGCAAATCCAATTTTAAAGACACAAATTAAACCCAGGTAGGTTTAAAACCATGTCACTATATCACATTTAACATGGATAATGAATGTTTTGTGAAATTTTGACTTATGATGTGTGCAGTCAGATATGTCTACATATGCATTTATGTTCCTGTGTATGTATGTGCTGGGTTTGGATATATAGTGTATATTACTGTGAATTATGATTATAAAAGTTTGAAAGGATACTGCTCTTAGCTGTCCCTGTCCCCCCAAAAGATCAAGTCCCAGTATTCCTTGCATTTTACAGGTAAGGAAACAGAGACATTAAATAATTTGCTAAAAAAAAAAAAATCACACAGCTGGATCCCAAATGCATCATCACTCAAAGTAGGCGCCCAGAGGTGGAGGGCAGAGTCTGAGACAAGCAGCTGAACACGTAGGCATTTTACCCATAACCCAGGAAACCTTTAAGGTACAGCTTTCTCCCTTGCCCACTTTGCAAATGTTCACCAGGGGTGCAAGGGTTAAATTCTTCATGGTGAGAGGAAGATAAAGGCACACAGGTGGCAGGCCCACTGCCAGAACTGAACTGGATGTCTCTCTGCAGAAGCCAGCAAGCAGCTCCTTTCCTCTCTGTGTTTTCATTACAATTGTTATTTATCACAGTGTATTTTCACCTCAACACATTTTCAGAAAGTCAGTTGGAATTGATTTGAGACTCTAAAGAGTCTCCTGAATGAGAAAGCAAAGTGCAACCTATTCAAACAGTCCCTCTTCCTTAATCTAGTAACACAGGCGATGCAATTTAAATGATAATGTTAACAAAATTCAAGAATGCAAGGCTGATCTAGTAGTATTTTTTATTTTTTTAAACCCTCGAAGAAAGACAAATGGCCGAGACATTTATATCTGCAGCAGTTATTAAGGGGGAAATGTTCAACCCATTAATTCTGCCGCTGTGGTGCTGACTATGAACTAGAATGAGTACTGAATGCCGAGGACTCCAGCAGTTCGTGCAAGATGGCGGCCAGGAGGGCGGAAGCCACACCCGAAGCTTCAATCTTCCACACTGCAGCCTTCACCCAAGCTCTGCAGAGCTCTCCATTTCGTGAGTCGGACTCCTTCAAACTTGTTCTTTTAGACTCAGGCTTTGAGTCACTTGGTAAGTTTGTGTTTTCATATCCAACCCTCAATAAGATGTTTGTTGATCATTAAAAGACAGGTCTCCCTGGCAACCACATTTTACTCTGTATCTGGATTGTGCATACAGAGCACAGAAGGTGGAGTCATCAGTAATATGGTGTGTACATGGTAAGTCTCAGTGAAAAATAGTTCAAAATGAAAGAAAGCACGTCTAAATCAAAAATACATATCTCAGAACTGAGGAAGAAAGTAGTTTGTGTGGCCCTGGAATAGGGAACCCCAACAGGCTGATTTCAGGTACCCATCCTCATATGCCAGTCAGATGGAGAAATGGTGAAAACCAGACAGAAGATTCAACCAATGATGTAACCATGCTGGGAAGAACAGAGCAGGTCCTGCGCCCCTCCACCTCCACCTCCACCAACTGTGCACCAAGCCTGTCTTAGGGTACTTAGGTACTTAGGTATACAAGCTTTAAGTTTAAACAGAGAAAGACTGGGCAAGGGCCAAGAGGCAGGCGCAATGAAGCTGCCCCGGGCAGGTGTGGTCTGCTCTTCATTGTCTGCTGCTTCTGCAGGGGTTGGGGTGGAGCTAAGAAGTCCTTACAGGATGAGGCCAGTGCTTCTCAGTAGACGACCTCTGCTCCAGCTCAACATAATATAAAACTGTGCTCACCTGGGAGGCAGTCCACTGCCCTGAAACCCAGGGTAAATGCACTTTAGACAATGGCTGAGACCCGTAGGACCCTTGGGAGGGTCTGACACAGGCTATCATAAAACAGCAGCAGAAAGATGCTTCTGTCATTTTGATCTTTGTGTTTTCAAGGTGGGGTGGACAGACAACCCCCCCCCCCCAGGGGTTGATGCCTATGCAGCATCGAGTGGCAATCTGACACAAGGTTAAGGAGCTAGACACAGAAGGAGGCGGCGATGCCAGGCTTTCACCGGCTCTCTGTCGCCCTGTGGGCACAAGGGACTCGTCATTGCCTTTTATCAGGAGCAGCTTCTAGCCACCTGTTATTGTCCCGCTACTTAACAAGGCGCTGTCACCGTGATGTTGTTGTTTTTCTTCTATGTGCTTTTAAAAGAAGCCTTACAGCTCTCCCTGATTAAATCTTAGACAGGAAAGCAGAAACACAAGATGGGAAATGTACCTGTCAGCATCTTAGGGGCTCGGGAGTCTGGGACTTATGTTCAACAAACAGCCAGAAATGCCTAGACAAGGTGTCCAAATGAACGGCTTCTTGGCTTCTTGCCCTTCCTCCACAGCACGGAGAGCATTGAATCCATGCTGGAAACACACTTCGTAAGACTCAGAAAGTCCCGCACACCAAGGCTTTGATGTCCAGCCATCTAAGGTGCAGACACTCCTAGCTAGTGTATGCAACAATGCCCCAAAGTGCCAGAGTGCATTAACAACGTCTCATTAGCCAACTAGAATCATTCCTCCAGCAGCACCTCCTGCCACTAAATATGGCTCAGGGAAGTTCAACGGTTGCTCACCGGTTGGTCATGTCATCAGTCTAGTCTGATGACATTCCTTTCTTTCAAGAAACTATCGACCTTTCCTGCCGGAAGTTGAACGATCTGAGATATCATGAACCTTCCTTTCTTTTTTCTAAGCCAGGAAAGCTAGCTCTTGTGTTATACACACACACACACACACACACACACACACACACACACACACACACACACAAAACAAACAAACAAACAAACAAAACACACACACACACATACACACACACACACATACACACACACACACACATAAAACAAAACAAACAAAACACACACACACACACACACACACACACACATGCTTCACAAGCTCATGTCTGTCTGACCCCCACTTGCCACTGCAGGAACCCTACTTGCCCACGGTTGCACATGGAGTCCATGTAGGGTCAGGTGAGAATGCAGGGTTTTGTTTATCTGTGTTTCCAGTGAACTCTCTGGCTGAAGTCCTCAGGAAATGATCTTGACTGTCTCGGCATGGCCATCTCACCTGGAAGGGAGATGCGGGGCCTGCCTTCAGAGTCCTTTTGAGCAAAGCCACACCGTGGCTAAGCTGGGGAAAGCACCGTGCTGGGAGCCAGCAGGTTAGAAATCCATCATTCCTTAGCCTGGACAGACATCTGCAGCACAGCAGCCCTTTGTGCAGGTACTAGTGCAGACTCCTGGAGGACTGGGGATACTTGCTGTGCAATCTGGAGGACAGGGATATTTCTGCTCCCTTTGTTGTGGCCTTCATTGAGATCTTCCTCCTTGTCTGTCCTCTTTAAATACATTAAGCTGTTAATTGAGTCTGAAGAAGGCTGAGCTGATGGATGGCACCCACGGACCTTCCACGGAGACCAAAAAGCACCAGGATGGCCTTGAACCCCACAATTAGAAGGCATTGTTTTAAGAGAACAAGAATCAGGTCTCTCCACTTAAGAGTCAGAGCAATCCTGTGACTAATTTTCCCCAGCCTCTTCCTTATCAGCAAAAGAAGCAATAAAAAAAAAAAAGTAATCAAGAAAAATCAAATTGTCTTAAGTACTTAAAGTAATAATGGTGGTAGCAATCAGCAACAACAACAGCCCAGGCTGTGTTTTAGGGAAGCATTTTTAAGCATGTGCTAGACTCTGCAAGAGCTGATTCTCCTTTTAGTCTAGGAAGCACCAAGAGAGGATCTGTGAGTCTCACTACTTTGTGGGTGATTTCAGCAGACCTGTCTATAGAACTTTGCTAGACTTCCATGTGAGTTTGGAGGCCAGAGGTTGGTGTCCATTGCCCACCCTACTATTTGATACAGGCTTTTTTGCTGACCTCAAACTCAAGCTGATCTCAAACTCACCAACTAGCAGAGGACAACCTGCCTCTCCTGCCTCTACCTCCCCAGTGCTAGGAATGCAGGTGTGTGTTTATTACTTATATTATGTTAATTGGGTTACCAAATTATATGAGGATTCACACATCTGCATGTAAGACACCTCGAGTCCCTGTCCCCAGGGACTCTAATTGGTAAATAAAGTTGCCGGCAGCCAATGGCTGAGCAGGGAGACAGATGTGGGACTTTAGATTTCCCAGGCAAGGGAACCCACGGAATAAGAAGGATGTGGTACCGCCATGCTGGGGAAATAGAAGGATCAGGTTTGAGGACAGAGACAGAGAGACTGCCAACCTGTAAGAGTTGGCTATCTCTACCCAAAAGGGCTGCAGGCCTGGGTCTGGGGCAGTTAGGTTGGAATATAGGTTTTAGTAAGTAATAATTCAGAAATATTGGAGGAGAGTGTGCTAAGCATGTGGAGGATTAGAGGTGCCCAACCATTGTGCTGTTTAAGGCATATTAAAATAAAAGGCTGTGTGTGTGTGTGTGTGTGTGTGTGTGTGTGTGCGCATTTCATTTGAGAATCCAGACCATTTTGTCAGGTAGTGAGCAACACGTGCCACAGTCGCTGGCAGAGGGATTTGAGTAGTGTTAATATAGAGTGCAACAGGCATAGTCACCCATGCCCTGTTTAGAGTGTGCTGGGCTCGAAAGTTGTGCTGTTATCATATTATCCTCATCTAGCCTCCAGCAAGCTAGGCAAACACTCTGGCAACTGGGCCATACCCCAAGGCTTTCTTTTCTTGTTATTGGGAAAAGTCATTAATTTTCAACTTCCAAAAATATGCTAAAGTATACACAAAATTTACTACTAATATTGTAACTTTTTCTTTTTTGAAATAGAACCTTGCTATGTAGCCCAGGCAGGCCTCAGACTTGTGGTCCCAGTGCCTCAGGCTCCAGAGTGCTAAGATGAGAAGTGGCTTCACCCTGCCAAGCATGGGCTAAATGCCACCTTGAGTACGGTGGGTGGCATTAGACATATTCACCATGCTGTGCAGTTGTCACAGTTCCCATTTCTGTAGTTTGTCTCTGCCCTTCCAAACAGAAACTCTCTTTCCATTAATCAATAACTCTCCTTTATTCTCCCACCCCATCCTCTGGTAACTCTAGGTCCTCCTGCCTCTATGAAGTCCTGCTCTAGGGACTTCAAATAAGTAGAGCCACATTGTCTTTATCCCTTTGTGTCTGACTTCTTTCAGTTAGCATTATCTGCTATATCACCTGTATTGGAATCCCAACCTTTTAAAAGATTAATGAAAGCCAGGCAGTGGTGGCACATGCCTTTAATTCCAGCACTTGGAAGGCAGGATTTCTGAATTCTAGGCCAGCCTGGTCTACAGGGTGAGTTACAGGACAGCCAGAGCTACACAGAGAGACTGTCTTGAAAAAACAAAACAAAACAAAAAAACCCAAACAACAACAAAAAACCACCACCACCACCAACAACAACAACAAAAATGACAGGTGAGAGCTGGCTCCTTCAAGCTGTTTGTTGCCTGCACACAAAATAAAAAATTAAGAGATGAATGAAATTCCATTTTATATCACATCACATTTTGTTTAATCATCAGTCTGTCAATGACATGTTAGCATTGTTTCTGTTTTTCAGTTGTTGACAATAAAGTTTTTATGAGCACTGATTTGCAAGTGTTGGTCTGAACCTCTGCATCCATCATCATTATTACCTTTATCATCACTGTCATCATCATTGCCATCACCATCATCATCACCATCGTTACCATCATAACCATTATCATCTTCTGAACACTGATGTACAACTGTTTGTCTGAGCCCCTGAAATCACCATCATCATCACCACTGTTGCTACCACCACCATCATCTGAACATGGATGTGCAAGTATCTGCCTGAGACTCTGATATCATCATCATTATTATTCAGTATGTACTTACAAACAGAGTTGATGAGCACACAGCAAATCTGTTTAAATGTTGTGGAAGTATTACCTGTGTTTCACAGTGGCTTTACAATTACAACACCACCAGCAACGTACACATGTGCCATTTCTGTGCTATCTGCCATACATTTCCATGTTTGCATGATAGGCATTCTGATGTCCATGAAGTATCTCATTGTGACTTTAATTTACTTTTCTCCGATAGCGGGCAGTATTCAACGTCATTTTCTACCTCTGTGGTTTTTCTGTGACTGCTCTGAGAAATGTTTTCTCAGATCCCTTCCCCTCTTTAACGGGGCTGTTCTGTCCCCACTGGTGGGTGGAGGCAGCTCTTTGCCTATTCTATGTATCTGTCCCTTATCAAGTACGTGGTTTCTAATTAAGCTTATCATCCTGGGGGTGTCTTCACTTTTGTGGCCTTCGTTGAGGTCTAATCCACGTATTTTTCTGTTGGAACCTGTGCCTTTGACATTATACGCACATCATTGCCAAAGCCAGTGGTGTAGAGATTTCCTCCATAAAAGGTTAATAGTTTTAATCTCTTACATTTTGACCATTTTTTTTAAATTGCTTGGGATAGGACTTAGTACCTAGCATATACTTGGGGACCATTCTGATACTTGGCCACACCTTCAGCCTTCATTTTCATCCATTTGATTAATTTTTATGTATGATTTAATTAGGTATCTAACTTTGGGCTTCAGTATGTAGCTATCTGTCCAGCAGTCTCCAAAGAGAACTTCCCTTTCCCACTGGATGGAGTTAAAACTGTATGCATAAGCTTCTCACAGCTGTGACCAAACACCTGGCAAGCAGATGTTTAGAGGATGAAGGGCTTCATTTGGCTCCTGGCTTAAGACAGAATGCTGTCCATCATGGTGGGGAAGGCCTTGGTGGGAGTGTGAGGTCACTGGTTATCTGGCATCTCTAATTAGGAAGTAG
Source organism: Apodemus speciosus (assembly GCA_002335545.1). NCBI lineage: Eukaryota > Metazoa > Chordata > Mammalia > Rodentia > Muridae > Apodemus > Apodemus speciosus. The sequence continues at coordinate 37,961 of BDUI01013759.1, read as the reverse complement.
AAAGCGACTAGGGAATGGGGTGACTAAACCCCAAAGTTTACCCCCAGTGCTCCTCTTCCTTTGTTGAGGTTCCTTCTAGAGATCCGCAACCTTCCAGAGCAGTGCAACCAATTGGGGTCCAAGTGTTGAGACACATGAACCCATGGGATGCACTTCTCATTCAAGTCACAACAGCATCCTAGACAGAAAGCTTTTGCCCTTGGGTTGTTCCCGGGTACGCGGGGCATCTGCTATGGTGCACTCCTCTGACCTTATGACATCCCTGCATAGTGATGGTTATTGTACCTTAGCAGGGAAGCTTGAAACCAGGAAATGCAAAGAAGGCTCATTCTACTCCATGCAACGAAGACTAAAGTAGAGGTTAGACCAACAGCAACTGGTGCAATGGCGGCAGCAGGAAGCTATTTTGAAAACCAAAACCAAAGCCACGTTCCAGACTTCCTCAGAGTTCGTGCCCCAGCCCCCTCCACCTCCAACTGAAAGAAGGGCAGGGATGAAGACCAAAGCCAGTGCTGGTTGATTAGGGATTGGTTTGTTGTTTTTGGAGGATGTTTTGAAATAAGAATCATAACCACAGGATGGGACACCACTTGACCACGTACCAGACAGAACAGGAACAAACAGACTTGTGCAAAATTTTTCTTACAATGATGTTCCATCCAGCATCATTATGTTGCCATAGCAATAAACAACAAAAAGACTTTGAGTGGCGTTGGTTAAATTATAGTGCAACCGTTCACGGGGATACCAGGTGGCTATTTGAAATGAGTTGTTGGAGGATATTTGTAGACATCAAAAGATGGTAATGATAAGTATTTTAAAATTTTAAAAACCTGTGATATGTACTATGCAATTTCATAATTGCCAGATTGGAGCACCATAAAAGGAACATATGCATGTGTGTGCATGTGTGTGTGTATGTGTGTTGTGTATGTGTGTGCACACACACAAAGTATAGACACCATTATTCATATCGGTTATACCAAGTCTGCCTGTCCAAGTTGAGTCTGAGACCAGAACCAGTGTGAGAACACTTATTTGAAGGAATTGGAAAGAGACCATGAAATCTGACAGAAAGAAAGGAGGCTGCGGCATGGGGCCAAAGTTCAGCAGTGCCGGGTCTCGGCCTAGTCCCAAAGAGAAGCTCATGGGTGTAAAGTACACCTAAGGTCAGTTCTAATCAAAGGCAAGAATGGAAATTAGGCCTTCAAAGTCCTTAACCAGTGGCCACCGGTAAAGGCCATTTTGAGGGATTATAAGCTCCCAAGTCTCTGAAATCAGCTGAAGACATCCACTGAGGCACCAATGTGGGTAGAGTCAGGGATTCTAAAGCGTACTGATGCTAAAGAAAGTGTCTGAAAGTGGTGCAAGAGACTAGAGGACTTGGCATAGTGGTTCACACTTCTGATCCCAGAATCCAGGAGGCAGGGGGGTAACCTGGGCTACATAGTGAGTTCAGGTTAGCCTGGACTATGAGATACTGTCTCAAAACAAAACAAAAGGGATCTCAAGATATTTGGATAGATGACCCCGTTTAGTGCTCTATAAAATTTTTTTTTAGATAAGGACTGAATTATCTTGTATTAGCTTGGTATTTAAAGTTATATATGGACACAAATATTTGTGAAAGCCCTCTTTAATCTCATTTGTTTCACAGGATTATGCTTAGTATTGTGAGGAAAGGAAGCTCTTTCAGTTCCCACAATACTGCCTCTTCTGCAAATATCTTAATGAAGCAATCAGGCTCTGAAAACCTCATCCCAGACAACAATCTGCCATTAATAGCAATAAAAATAATGGAAACACTGAAGAAAGCCACAGCAGGTGTGACCGTGYTGTGCATTAATATTAACGATAATCATGGCAGGTGCTGGATTTACCTATGACCTGGAGAGATAGGTGGCGTTCCTGTGTGTTATTTCATAAGACCCTCCCAGTGATCATGTGCGTTAGGAATGAGCACTAAGTTCATTTTCTGGATGGATAAACCAAGACCAAAAGAACCTAAGTCACCCTCTCCAACAAGGCAGTAGAAAGCACAGCTCGGGCTCTGCCTAGTTCTCCCCAGTTCTCAGGAGTTTCTGCATTGGGAAGATGGTAAGTCACGTGCTTCTGGCAAGGACATCTTTAGCCAGGGAAGTCTTTGATTCTGACACTGGTGATAAGCTCCTCCTTGTTCCACGTAAGCCCAGGAATTTTTCTCAGTCACGTCTACCAGCCTTGTTGAGCAAACATTTCCAGCTTCATTCTACCACCTACTCTTTGGGTGTGTGGAACAAAACTCCATCATTGTTCCCTGAAGACCACCTGCCCTGGTGCATGCTGGGGTCGAACACAGAATAATATTCAAACTTCTATCACTGTACTTCCTGCACGTGGTAAACATGGTCAGAGGCCAGGAGGCAGAATGGAGCTGAGATAAGCATTTTTAAGGCAGGCCAAGGAGGTGATCATATTAGAAATTGCCAAGTGGGATAAAAGGGTGACCTCCTCTGTTTACCAGTTCCCTCCCACCATGAGCTTGAGTCTAAACTCCTGATGTAGAACATGACACAGGTTGGCTGGTGTTGTGCTCATGTATGGTTTAACTCAGGCTGAGAAGATACAGTTGACTTTTATGGGTAGAATTTCAACACAAAGATTAATTTGTTTGAGTCACTTTCAGAATTTTCCAGATTCATTTGCTTATGTATGAGGGCGATCAGGGGATAGAAACCCAGTCAGGCTGAATCTAACCTTAGTTAAACCCATTATTGAAACTCTTCCATTCCTTTTGGATTTGTGGTTGGTTTGGTGTCCTCTGATGATAACTTTCTGCCTGACTGATGACTACTAATTTTGGTAGCAGTACATGACAGTCCATCACAAACAGAAAGAAACACACAAGTTGCAGGGCCCATGATTCCCATTCCCAAATGTGCGTTGTTTTGAAATACAGTCTTAAAAGGTTGTATTATGTTCTAGATGGGAAACGTGTCAGCTTTGAGCTTGCTCTGGTTCCATCATACAGAAGAGAAAAGGGTACTAAGGAGAGTGGAGGAAGCCCAGGGAGCCAAGAGTGGTGGCTCGTGTCCCCTGACAGGTGCACAGAACAGACCTAACATCTGCAAAGGAAGAAAGCAGGCACCTAGAAATGGGGGAGGGGCGGGGACTACAGCACCCAGAGGTTGTTAGGCTGCTCAAGGAAATCAGCTGGGAAACTGACTGTGGATGCTGTGTCAATCAAGAGCCGGTGGCAAGTTGAAGAGCGTGCATGGAGCCCTCCTCTCTTCCTCTTCTCATCTTCTTTCAGCCCATTGCTGTCGATTTGGCCTCAAAGCACGGCAGGAAGCGTGGAGGGTGCCAAGCCACATTGTCCTGCTGGGAAAATGAGCACTTAAAATGTAAACTGTCCCTCCAACTGCGTGTACTCAAGGCAAATGGATTTGGGAGCTCTCACCCCTGTCCTCCTGGGATGGTTGCTCGCTGGGGTGTCCTGGAGACCAGGGAGCATTGGATTCTCTTCCTGTATGTTTTTTTTTTCCAGGTAAACAAGCTGAGGCTTAGAGCAGATAAAGATTTTGGGTGTTCAATGTAATCTTTATGCAAATATGATAAAATTCTGAATTGGCTCTTTGCTGTGTTGCTGGTTTGAGCAGATTTCAATTTTCCTTAAGGCTATATTACTTTTTTCACGAGGCCAAATATTGGTGATGTAACATGAGCTGTTAGGATTAACTGAGATGATGTATGTAAAATACACTTAATAAATAAACTGCTTTGAGCACCCATTATGCCTTGTTAATGTCTGAGGGGCTTCATAATTTTCCTTTTTGCTCCTGGGTGAGAGCTATAGTGATAGTGGGCTGGTCTTTACTTAGGACTCGGTGCAAATTCACTTTACCCACATCTTATTTTTTTGGACAACCCAATGAGACAGGTGCAACTTCTGCCCCCATCATGAAGGGGTTAAAGAGAAACTGAGTAATGAGTTCAAACTAACACAACTGGTGGATGGTAGATCCAGATGCATTCAATTGTTTTTTTTCAATAAATATCTATTAAGGATACACTATGCTTGAGGCAGGAAATGCAATAAGAAAAGACGACACAGTCTGTCCTGGTGAGCTGTGTAAACGCTGCTGGGAAGGCAGGTGCAATAGAGATTGAGTTCTGATGAGGAGGATCTAAGAGACCTGCGTTAGTGCAGGGTGGGAAGAAGTTCCGAGGCTGAAGGCCATTCTCACAGTAGGTTTGCTGTCTGTGCCTGTCCATCAGTGCATTAACAAACAGTGCTGGCTTCAATTCCTCTCCTTGGCAATTTTCATCCTGCACTCTGCCAGCTTGTCTGATAGCCCTGCTCCCTGACAGATGCGTTTTCTCTAAGGAGGGCATTTGAGTTCATTTCCTAGAAAGAATCTTTTCTTTGACCAAAGGCTTGGTATTATTCCCATGGCCAACTGCAAAGCAAAGGCCATATGTAGGTGTGTGTGTGTGTGTGTGTGTGTGTGTGTGTGGTGCGTATGCACATGTGAGTCTGAATGGCTGGCCGTCTGAATGGCTGGCTGGTGGCTGTAAGATATGTCATCATCAATTACATTTCCCAATCACCCCTCTTCTCATTTTTGGTTCCAAGTGAGTGGAGTGGGTTGTTTCAAGAGACAGGAAGTGGAGCTGTTGAGTTTCTGGACTTGAAACACACTCATCCTCTACTCTGCTTAACCATAGTCAAAGCAAGCCATTCAACTCAGGGATAAGGGATAACTGAGGGGTCAGGCACACCCAGGAGAATTGACAAGACCCCACTCAGGAAGTGGAGGGACGAGGTTCATCCTCAGACCTGAAGGACTTTGAGGTATCAAAGAGTCTTTGAGTTAACAAACAGTAGTCTTTCTTCATTATCCCCCTCCGTTTGGTGGGATTAAACTTTTTGTGACCCTGGGCTAGAACTAGAGACTCAAAAAGCACCTACCTGTTCTGGGCTGGAAAGGGCTGGTGTGAGCAGTTGCCATGCAGGCACAAGGACCGGAACTCAAATCTTCAAACGCTAATGTGAAAAGCTCGAGTGATCACACATGCTTGTAACCCTGCATTAAGGGTCAGAGCCAGGAGAATCCTTGGAGCTTATTGGCTGGCAACCAAAATAGCAAGCTTCAGACTCTGTGAGAGACATTAACTCAAAAGAAAGAAGGTAGAGTGCAATAGATTCCCAGCACTCTTCTCTGGCCTCATGTGTATGCACCTGTACACACATGCGCACATACCAAACACACAGCAATGATATAGCAACAACAATAATAGTACATTGGAGAGCACCCATTCCACTTTTCTTCTTCCCACCAGGGTTCTTACAGCAGTATGAGAAAAAACATCAGTAAATTTAGTGTTGAGTAAACTAATTCACTAGTCTGTTCAGTGTCTGTCCTGTGTTAATCAGGGTCTCACAGAGAAGCAGAACAAAGCTATTATCTGTCCATCCATCTATCTATTACCTATTTATTGATTTTTCACACACACATCAATCATCTGTATATCTATTATGTGTCTATCAGTCATCTACCTTCCTATTAATGTATCCATCATCTACTGGGGCATCTATCACTCCATCATCTATTCATCATCTACCATTTGTCTATCAACCATCTACACATTCATGCATCCATCATCTATTACCTATCCATTCCTACTTGTTCATCAATCTATCATCTATTCTATCCACCTATGTATCACCTATCTATTGGTCTATTGTTCATCTGTCAATGTGTTTATTTAGAAGCATAAGCTCCTGTGATTACAGACACTGAGAAGACCCACAATTGCAATCAGAAAGCTGAAGAACCAAGAAAGGCATTGGGATGGTTTCAGTCCAATCCCAAAGGCTGGAGACATATGGGAACTACTAACACACATCTTAGTCCAGATCATAAGGCCCAAGAACCAGGGGTACAGGTGTCTGAAGGCTGCAGATGTCAGCTGTCCCTGGTCAAGCAGTAAGAACAAATCCCCCTTTCTTCATCATTCTGCTCCACTCAGGTCCTCCATGGACTGAGTGGTGCCAGCTGCACTGACAGAGTCTTCTTCACTTAGTCCAGACTCAAATAACAATCTCTTTTAGAAATTCCCTTGTAGTTTATTCAGAACATATATTTTTAATAATTATTATTGGTGCTGCTTATCCAGGTCATGTTGATACTTGCAATCAAATCATAAGCACTTGTGGAATGTTGAGGACACACATGAATGAATGAATGAATGAATGAATGGGTGAATTAATGACTTGAGGTCCATAAGAAAGCACAAAGCTTGGGTGTGCTTTTGGTGAAGCATGTTGTTAAAAGCTGCACTGATGGCCATTTTCACTGTATGAATCCTACTGATCTATGAACGTGGAAGATCTGCATCTTCTGAAATCTTCAATTTCTTTCTTCAGGTTTTTGAAGTTCCTGTCAAACATATCTTCTACTTGATTGATTAGAGTTACACCAAGATATTTTATATTATTTGTGGCTATAATTATTTTATATTATTATGAACAGTGTTGCTTCCCTAATTTCTTTTTCTGCCCATTTTTTATTTGTATAAAGGAGGACTACTGGTTACTTTGAGTTAATATTATATCCAGCTACTTTGCTGATGTTGTTTATCAACTCTTCGAGTTCTCTGGTAGATTTTTTTTGGAGTCTCTTTATGTATACTATCATATCATCTGTGAATAGTGATACCTTGACTTCTTCCTTTTCAATTTGTATCCCTTAATTTCCTTTTGTTGTCTTACTGCTCCAGCTAGAACTTCAAGTACTATATTTAATAGTTATGAAGAGAGGGGGCATCCTTGTCTTATCCCTGATTTTAGGGGGATTGCTTCAAGTTTCTCTTCATTTAATTTGATGTTGGCTATTGGCTTGCTGTATATTGCTTTTATTATGTTTAGGTATGTGCCTTGAATCCCAGATCTCTCCAAGACTTTTAATATGAAGTAGTGTTGGATTTTGTCAAAGGCTTCTTTTAAAGCAATCTACAGATTCAATGCAACCTCCATCAAAATGCCAACACATTGTTTTTACGAACCTTGAAAGAGCAATTTTCAACTTCATATGGAAAAACAAAAATTCCTCAGGATAATCAAAAGAATCCTGATCAATAAAAGAACCTCTAGAAGAATCACCATCCCTGACCTCAAGTTGTACTACCAAGCAATAGTGATAAAAACAGCATGGTATTTGTACAGAGTCAGACAGGTTGTTCAATGGAATAGAATTGAAGACCCAGAAATAACCCCACACACCTATGGCCACTTGATTTTTCACACACACACACACACACACACACACACACACACACACACAATGGGAAAAAAAGAAAGCATCTTCAACAAATGGTGCTGGTCTAACTAGATGTGTGTATGTAGAAGAATGCAAATAGATCCATATTTATCAAGTTCCACAAAACTCAAGTCCAAGAAGATTAAGGACCTCAACATAAAGTTGGATACACTAAATCTAATAGAAGAGAAAGTGGGAAATAGCCTTGAACACATTGGTACACTAGACAGTTTCCTGACCACAAAATGGCTTGATTAAAAATCTAAAATTGGTAAATGGAACCTCATGAAACTGAAAAGCTTCTGTAAGGCATAGGACATTGTTAATAGGACAAAATGGCAGCCTACAGATTGGGAAGAGATCTTTACTAGCCCTATATCTGACAGAGGGCTATAGTTCAAAATATATAAAGAACTCAAAAAATTAGACACCGACAAATCAAATAACTCAATCAAAAAGTGGGGTACAGAGCTAAGCAGAGAATTATCAATAGAGGAATCTCAAATGACCAAGAAGTACTTAAAGAAATGTTCAATGTCTTTAGTCATCAGGGAAATGCAAATCAAAATGACCCTGAAATTCTACTTTACACCAATCAGAATGGCTAAGATCAAAAACTCAAGTGATAGCAGAGGCTCACAAGAATATCTAGAAAGGGAAACACTTCTCCCTGGGTGGGATTGTAAACCCATATAACCACTCTGGAAATCAATCTGGTCATTTCTCAGGAAATTGGAAATAGTTCTACCTGAAGACCTAGCTATACAAGGACACTTGCTCAACTATGTACATAGCAGCTTTATTCATAATAGCCAGGAACTAGAAACAACCTAGATGTCCCTCAACTGAAGAATGGACACAGAAAATGTGGTTCATTTACATAACAGAATACTATTCAGGTATTAAAAACAAGGCCATCATGAATTTTGCAGGCAAATTGATGGAACTAGAAAATATCATCCTGAGTGAGGTAACCCAGACCCCAAAAGACATGCATACTCACCGATAAGTAGATATTAGCCACAAAGTACAGAATACTCATGATACACAGACCCAAAGAAGTTAAACAAGAAGGAAGGACCAATCAAGGATGCTTGGATCACACTTAGAAGGGGGAATAAAATATCCATAGAAGGCAGATGAAAGGAGGGAACTGGGTGGGAGAAGGGATGGGGAGAAGAATGGGGGTTTAGGATCAGGTGTGGTGAGAGACAGGAGAGGGCCAGGAGAATGAATCTCCAGAGATCTGCAGCTGGCAGGTTGAGGTGTGTGTGTTGGGGGGGTACATCTCTAGGAAGTCCCAGAAACCTGGCATGGGGGAGGCCCTCAGGAGTCAATGCGGGTGACTTTAGCCTAGATGTTGAACAGTGGGAACATGAAACTTAAAGAGGTCTCATCTCTCTACCATGTGGGTCCTGAGGAGTCAACATAGGTAATTAGGCATGATGGATGCCGAGTTACCCACTTTACCATCTTGCCAGATTCCACATTATTACTAATCAGCTCAATTGTTACTGTGATAAAACATTTCCCGCAAACAACTTAAAAGGAGGAAAGATTTGTTTTGCTTGCTTGTGGTTTCCGAGTTCAGTCCACGTGGGAGGGAGTCTGTGGCCAAGAAGCGCACAGCACAGTGGGTAGGAAGCCATGGAACAGTGACAGAAAGGGGCCAGGATAAGGATTTTGTCCTCCAGTGACCTACTACTTCCTCTGACCATTCCCTACTCTCCTTGGTCCACTGTCTGCCAATCAGTCTATTCAAATCTGGCCCCACCTATGGATTAAATCATGGAGAGGTCAGCTCCCTCCTGATGTGAAACATCCCATAATAGGGCGGGACCCACTAATCTAGAAGCATCTAAATCCAATCAAGCTGACAATCAGATACACCCTCCCAGACTTGATTGGGTAACATAAATGAAAGATAACAAGGAGAGACAGGGAGTCATAGCAAACTCAAAAGATTTGGATTCAGGGACCTGACCTTAGAATCTGTCACTACCCACATCAGAGAATTGCTATAGGTTAGGGGATATTATGCATCAACTCTCAAGCTTGAGCATGTATTGTAATCATGTGGGAGACTCCTCACAGCCCAGTTCAACAGACCCACCCACAGAGTTCCTGACTCAGGGGGTTGCAGGGATTTGTTCACCTTACTATTCCTCCTGGGATGCTGATGCCTCTGGCCCAGGTACCACATCTGAGGGCCACTGCTTAGAGCATGGACTCTGACTTCAAGTCACTTGACTGTTTTAGCTGCCAGATAAAATATGCTCCAACTTGAATGTAACATGAATGACATTTATTTATTTATTTATTTATTTATTTATTTATTTATTTATTTATTTATTTGTATAATTTTCCTATGCATCTGGTCTCACCTGCTGCATCTGGCAATGCCGTTGGTGTAACCTTTCAGCACTGGCCAATCTGGAACCCTGGCATGTAAAGCAAGCCACGCGAGCTCTGTGGGCTTCAGTAGTCCCGTATACAAACGGAGGCTGTAACAAGCCACTCATCTTAAGTCACCACACTGATGAAATAACCCTACAAGGAACCTAGAACGGAGTGACGCCTGGGGTGGGCACTCAGTAAATGTCAGCCATCATTATTCACCACTAACATCAGGTGAGTAAGATTCTTGAAGGGGAAAGAAAGCATTATGCAGAGAGTGTTTTGTGAAAAGAATTTTACGATCCAGGCTTTTAAATTTTAAACTAGGAAATATTTCTCTCATTTGAAAAGGTCCTCTCAGCTGCCCTCTCTTCCTATTTATTTAATAGTTGATGATGGGGGAAAATAGATTGGCTGATTGCATTGAAACTCTCTTTAAACAGATCTCGCCCTGACCCAAGGCAGGATCAAACTGTCCTCTCTGTGGCGTGTCTGAGTGTTCCTTTGCTGAGAAACTGTCGAAGGTGGTCCCCCGGGAGAAGCGCTGAAACCTGCTGGCAGGAAGTGGGCCCAGTCCCTCTCTACCTCCTGCTGGCTATGAATAGCATCAGAGAGCTTGATAGGCAATGCTGAGCCTGTGTAAGATTTGGAGAAAAGGAGTCAGGGGAGAGAAAGACAGGAGAAGAAGCAGAGGCAGATGTGAGAGTCTGTAATATCTGGGGTTCACTGCAGCTGTTGAAATTAAGCTTGTCCCTCATTATTTCAAACCAACATCCATCTGGATATTTGAGCATGGTTTCCTGTGCACCACAGACCCATCTGGGAGCTGGGGAGGCAATCAGGACCAGAGTGCACCAGGAGGCTGGTTGCTATGAGAAAGTATTAGACTGAAATGCCAGTGCATTTCTTAGCCCTTTGATAAAACAAAGCAGACTAGATCAGTATTTTTCAACCTGAAGGTTGTGACCTCTGAGTGGGTCATGAAATCAATTTAAAGGGTCATAACCAGGTTTTTTGCTTCTTTCAGAAAAGAAATAGGAAATAAAATGAATTAAATCCACAGAGCATAGTGCCTCGCGCATAGCAAGGATGGATGCTGTCTTGAAGCTTTGGATATAGTTTGTGTGTATGATAAAGATGAAATGTGCACACATTTATGTATGCAATGCCTCGTGGATGCATGGCCAAAGGAATTTGAAAGTCATGTGATCTCAAGCAATAGATAAGACCTTCTTAACATTGGGATCTAGCATGGCTGTGACTGAGTTCTAACCATGGAGAATGTTGTCTCCCAAGGGAGATTTGGCAATGTCTAGAGAACTTCTGATAGCATCTAATGGGTGGAATCCAGGGTTCTCGCTCATCTTTCCACTTGCTGTGAGAAAGTACTCTGGCAAAAGCAACTTCAGTAAGGAGGGCCTTGTTTCAGCTCACAGTTCCAAGTCACAGCCCGTCACAGCATGGAAGTCACAGAGTCTGGAGCTTCAGGCAATGGTCACATTGTACCCAGTTATGAAATGAGAACAACAGATTCTTGCGTTCAGCTCCTTTTTATATAATTCAGGATCCCGGACCCTCAGGGCATGTCTTCCCCCTCAATTAACTTCATCAAAATAATGTCCCGCAGGCCTTACTCCTAGGTGACTATAGATCTCACCAAACTGAAAACTCAAGAGAACTGTCACGCCGAGATGTCTAAGCACTGTATATAGAATGGCCTGGGGAGCAGATAATTCCTTGGTCCTTGATGTCAACAGCATGGATACTGAGAAGTTGTGTCTGAAAAATATGTGTGGCTAGAAGAACAGGTGACTGCAGCATTGTTAATACCAGCTGATTACTGAGTACCACCTAAGGAAATGGGAGGTAAATCCCATTCTCCTCCTCCTTCTAGAGATGAGATTGGTCAAGGAGCTCCCAAGGTCATACAGCTCACAGATCTTAGATTCAAATCCAGGTTTCTGGTTCTAGGTCTCACAAATCAGCATCGTCTGTTTTCTGTTTATGAAGCACAGCTGAGCATCCACCACATTTGTACCTCCCATGTCCACGCACACTGATGACCACTACCATCACAGCGCTGTCTTTTAAGCATCCTAAGCAGACTCTTTCTCCGCTCAGCAGTCATTCCCCATTCTCAGCCCCAGGTGACCTCGGATCTCTTTTCCTGTCTCTGCAAATGTGCTTATTCAAGATGCTTCTGTAATGCAATCCTATCTTATCTGCTCTTTTGTGTCTGGCCGCCTTTACTTAGCAGAATGTTTCCGAGCTTCAAATGCGTTGTAGGACGTGTCAGAATTTCATTTCTTTTTATGGCTGATTAATATTCTGCTGTGTGGATACATCACACTCTGTTTACCCATGTGTCTCTTGATGGCTGCGAGGACCGTTTTCCTCTCCTAGCTGTTGTGAGCAATGCTGATAGGAAACGAAAGCCTCCGTGTACTGAGAGGGAAGAGGGGTTGTGCCACCAGAAGAGAAGGAAATTAGATTTTGCTTATGGCCCCGGACAGTCACCAGGCACCTCACTTGTGCTATGCCACGAGATCTTCACAGCCTCTGAACCCTTCAGCATTCGTGTGTATGAAGAACAGAGAGGAGGAGGAGTCTCCYGACCAGGGTCACTCCACTAATGACGGCACATCGTTCTTCATCACGTGGGAGCAACGTGCTGCAGAACGCTGCACAGTGGCTGAGAGCACATCGGGGGCTGTACTTACCTTTAATTTGCATGGAGATTTCAGTAGGCAAAGTCCCAATACAAAGCACGACTTCTGGGTGCTATATTTAGGCCTCCGTGAAGGCGCCTCAAGTGGGAAGAAGGATCATATTCATTGTGCAAGAAGAAAAGGTTTTTTTTTTCCTCCAGAGATTCAACACCTGGACTTTCACTCCCTCTCTATGTCATGAGGTTTCTTTCACAACTCATTCCTTTAACCTGCCCTGGGAGACCAGCTACCCTGCTAGTTGCTGCTTTGGGCACCAGTGAGATAATGAGCAGAATGGAGTGAACCCCTGCCCATGTGGAGTGGACATTTGACTGGGGTAGTGAGGTGACAAGCTGCTGAGTAGCGCGTGAGCTGTTCAGACAATGGTGAGAGCCAAATCTACCTTTTGACATGTGACCTGATGCCCGAGTCCCATGATGTCAATGCAAACAAGATATCAATTGCCGTGCAGGGAGGGAAAACCAGCTCCAGAAACAGTGCCTTGAGTATCATGAATCAACTGTGACATGGTCTTCCTGTGACCTTTGATGGTTCTATGTTGAGCAGGGCACATCCCGTCTCCACAGTCTGCTTTCCTCACTGGAACCTCTTGGAGCGTAGCCAAGATGGCTGTTCCTCACTCTCATAAGTGTGACCGTGTTTGAAACCATCATAGGAGCATCACCAGGCAGGTAGGAAGGGGATTTCCAAAGAGGTGAATCTGAGAAGAGAAAACCCTCCTGGAATACGGGTGGCGCCATCCCAGGGCTGGGGTCCTGGGCTGACTGAAAAGGATAGAGGAGAAAGAGAACTAAGTCCCTACATCAATCTCTCTGCTTCTGGTGAATGCAATGAGACCAGCCCCTTCACACCCGTGATGCTGCAGCTAGAGACAATCTCACCACCACGCCTTCCTCACTTGTGGCTGAGTCCTCAAACTGGGCGTCTGAAGAAACCTTAAGGTGCTTCGTGTCAAGGTTTGGTCACAGCAACAAGATAGTAAGGAGTAGAGAGGCCTATGAGGAAGACACCTTCAGGGGTCTAGTATGGCTTCTTCAGTGGAAACCAGCAGATTTTCTCTAGAGATTACTCTCTGGCTTCTGTGAGACTGACACCTGGCTCTGGCAAGGTTAGCATACCTCCCAACATGGGGTTCCGGTTTTTATAATTGTGTGTGTGTGTGTGTGTGTGTGTGTGTGTGTGTGTGTGTGTGAGTGTATGTACACAAATTTCACAAGTGCATGTGCCTTCCTGTGTGTGAGTGTTGTGTACATGCATATAGAGGTCAGAGGACAACCTTTATGTCTATCACTGCTTTTCACCTCTCCTGAGAGAGGGTCCTCCTTGTTCTCTGCCATATACATTGGCAAGCTGGCCCATGGGCTTTTGGAAAATCTGCTGTCTTCATCTCCCATTTCAGTGTAGGAGCAGAGATTACAGACTCATGCTAATGGCTCCAGCTTTTGTGTGGGTTCTGGGGTGAACTCAAGGCCTCCCACTTAAGTGGCAAGCATTTTAGCCATTGGACCATCTCCCTTGCCCCAACGCATTGATTTTTTTTAAAGCATATCTACAGCATCATATCTATCAGCTCATGCTTCAGCACACATTTCAGAGAGAGAAAGTCTGAAAATCTCTACCCTGATTCTATGATTAAAGGATTAACAGGGGTTCCTTAATCTCATTAATAACCAGATATTGCTCAAATTTTTCTTACTTTCTTTCACACTTGATTTCTTTAAATCTAGATCAAATAAGACTCACGAATGACTTTAGTATTTTTGTTAAGCTTTGTTCTTAAATAACAGGCATATTGATGTATAATTGTCACTCAACAAATCATATATATTTAAGTTGTATGTTTTGTCACATGTATGTAACCTTGAAACCACTGTCACATATGTACATATTCTCCACCCCAAACATGTCTCTGTAGGCGTTAGTAGTTCCTTCCCTCCCGGGCCTCATCTACAGCTTCTGTCACCCAGATCACTTTGCCTTTTGCAGAGTGTCATAGATGAATCATACAGCAGGAGTGGGCTTTTTACCTGGCCTTCTTTCATGGTCATAATTATTTTGAGGTCAATTCTTGTTAGGCGTATAAATAACTTATTCTTTTGGTTGTTGAGTAGATTCTGTTGGGTAGGTACATCACATCTCGTTTGTCTATTCATCTATTGATGACTGTTTAGATTGCTCACCACACTGGGTTGCTATAAGTAAGACTATTGAAAAATAAAAATAGTAAGCTGTGGCCTGGGAGAAAATATTTGCAAAGCATAGTGCAGCCAAAGACAAATCCAGAGTATATAAAGAGATGCTCAAATGTCAGTGATAAGAAAACTTAACAACCTGATTAAAAATGGATGCCCAAAGATTTAGGTATACACTGTCTTAGTTACTTTCCTCCCTTCTCTCATAAAATACTTTGACAAAAGCAGCTTGTGGGAAAGGGTTGGTTATGGCTGCCAGTTCGGAGTGCAGCTATCATGGTGGGGAAGTCAGGGCAGCAAGTGCTTGAAGCAGSCAGATTGTATCCACACTCAGGAAGAAGAGAACAATGAGGACTTCTTAGTGGTCAGCTATCACTCTTTATTTTATATATCCCAGGATCCCCTCTTGAGGGAATGAGCCCACCCACAGTCAAGATAGCTTCCCACTTCAGTTAACACAGCTAATCGAGAGGCCTATCTCCTGGGTTACTCTAGATTTAAGCTGGCAATAAACACTATCACAGCCACATCACCAAGGAGATTCCTGGTTCACAAATAAGCATAAAAAAGATACCCAGCACCTTTACATGAAAACATGGCAGCATGGCAGGAGAGGTGGCTCAGTATTCAAGAGCACTCGCTGCTCTTCTGAAGGTACTGAATTCAATTCCTAGTAACTACATGGCAGCTGCCACTTGCCTGATGCCACCTTCTGGTGTGCAGATGTACAAGCAGACGAAGTACCCATATACATAAAATGCAAAAATAAATCTTTAAAAAAAATAAGGTAGCATAAAAACTGAAATAGGGTCTACTGTACATTTGTCAGAAGGGCTGAAGTTGTTAAATCTGACCAAACTAAATATTGATGAAGACCTAGAATCACTTAGAATACTCACACATGTGAGGAGGAATGGAAGATGGTATAGCTGCTTTGGAAAACCATTTGGTACATTTTCAAAAAGTTAAACACAATAGTTGGCAGAATAATGCCTCTCCCCTAAGATACCTAAGTGTGGGTCCTTCGGTTATTTTAGGAAGTATTACTTTATTGTTTTTGTGACAGAAAACATGACAAATGCCATTTGAGGATGAAGTGGTATTGTGACTCATGATCTGAGGTGTACATTCCACTATAGCACACACAAGTCATGTCTGTGGGGACATGAGGCCGCTGGTCGTATTGCATCCAGTCAGGAAGCAAAGGGTACTCAACCCGGGACCCCAGTCCACAGGACGGTGCTGTCCACCTTCAAGGTACAACTTCTTTCTCACTTAAACCTATTTGGAAAAACCTTTTTGGATATACCCAGAGGTTTATCTTCTAGATGAATCTTCTAAGTCCAGTCAAACTGTCAATAAAAATGACACACAACAAAGAGGCACAGCCAATGTCCAGTTTTTGAGACAGTAGAAGCTGTCATGGCTCCTTGTTTTGGTCCTGTGTAATTACAAGAATCCTTGTAAGAAGG
The DNA here is from genome assembly GCA_002335545.1 of Apodemus speciosus. NCBI lineage: Eukaryota > Metazoa > Chordata > Mammalia > Rodentia > Muridae > Apodemus > Apodemus speciosus. Next base: position 21,870 of record BDUI01013759.1, on the reverse strand, counting down.
AGATGGGCCGGACATGGTGACACACATCTTTAATCCCAGCACTTAGGAAAGAACCCAGGTGTCCCTCAACGGAAGAATGGATACAAAAATGTGGTATATATACACAATGGAGTACAATTCAGCCATTAGAAACAATGAATTCATGAAATTCTTAGAGAAATGGATGGAGCTGGAGAGCATCATACTGAGTGAAGTAACCCAGTCTCAAA
>BDUI01013756.1:38299-58920 GCA_002335545.1 Apodemus speciosus | reverse complement strand
GGAACGGGAGGGGGGGAGGGGAGGGAAAAAGACATATGGGACATTGGGGGGGCGGGGAAACCAGGAAAAAGGGAAATGAAATGTAAATAAAGAATATATCCAATAAAAAAAATCAACTTAGAATTATCTTTATGCCTATCATTTTATCTGTATAATTTCCATGATAATCTTTAATTTTCACATGTTTTTCTACATATTTCTTCAAGTTTATCAGAAATATTTTCCATGTAAATCTTCAAGTTTATCAGAAAATGCTTATAATTCCGCTTTCAATCAACTCAGGAATACTTTTTTGCATACCATTATTATATCCATATAAAATTTTCCATGATAATCTTCAATTCTAACATGTTTTCTACATTTTTCTTCAATTTTATCAGAAATATTTTTCACATAAATCTTTAATTCTATCATAAAATGTTTCTATGCCATATTTCAATTAATTTAGCAATGTTTTTATGCCTACCACTTTACTCTTCAATTTTACATGAAAATCATCAATTTTAACATGTTTATCTGAAATATTTTCCACATAAATCTTTAATTTTATCATAAAGTGTTTTCACTTCCCCTTTCAATTAAAAAAGAGATATACATTAACCAGTGTTGCCTGCATAAGTAATGCCACAGAAGAAACTCATTTATGAAAACCAGATGGTCATCCATTCCCAGGATTCCTACTGTAATTAGAATAGGTAATCTGACACACACTCCATGATATACAGAGCCATCTTTATGCTGCATGAAAATTTGGCATAAGCACTTAGCAGGTAACCAAAATAGCTATAGCCTGGGTGGCTTTCTCATGGACAAGTCATTTTCTGACTGTTTTATCCCATATTAAGTCTCTAGCAATCAAATCCAGTTTCATCTTGACTTTACTGGAATGGTATATGACTTTTACTTGCCATTTTACCTGATTCACAATTAGACACAAAGACTGGGACCTTCATCATATACTGTTTGAATAGGTCTTACTTGGACCAACCAACCCTTCAGGAGACCTTCTATAGCTCCTATTTTCACTTATCCTCCATGCCTTCTCTCTCTTTTAGCCTGGATTATCTACAAGGCCTGTCTGTCCTGACTTGATGATATAGGATAAAAGTCAGGGGCTCTAGGCATTGGCCCAATGTTTGTTTTTGTTTGTTTGTTTTATCACCTATAGAATCCCTGACAAAGTGGGAAAGCAGGGCTGGCTGAGAGTAGGTGGGAGCGCCACCTCAGCACCCACATATCCTTCTGATCCAGGCATGTAGGAGTCTTGATGTCATTTTAGGTGTAAGACTATTTATTTAAATTGTTTTTCTCAAGTCAGACATTCCCTAAGAAGACACAAAGCTCCCATTTAATGATTGAATAAATATCTGAAAATACAAATGCCAGGAGAATTACCATACTGGCTCAAAAAGGGCTGGCTGAGTTTCAGGATAAATATGTTGCTTTGATTTAGAAGGGAGTTCAGAGGCAGAAAGCACTTGAGAGAGGAGAGAGCCAGGGAGAGGCTTTTTAAGGATGAGCCTGGCTAGGGAGACCTACAGTTTCTGCTGTAGGCCCTGCTTTTCTAGCTCTGGAAAGCATGTCATCCAAGTCTTAGACTACCAGGTCGCCTTAGGCTGAATGCTTCCGCCTATAAGAAGGAGCCATGAAAAGCAATTCTCAATAGAACAAAATGGCATATCAGTACTGAGAAGCTACCTCACATGCCCTGCAGCATACTTTAAGATGGCTAATGAGTGCTTTATATAGAATTGGATAGTTGGCCAGGGGTGAGTAGGGGTGGCTTCTCAGATGGAAGTTTATGGAAGCTGCCTATTGTCACCATGGTTGGGTATGGAGGGCTATGAACTACAAACTAGATCCAATACCTCCAGCCAGAGTCATTACAGACATCTGCACCTGGATTTATTAGAAGGGCCAAATTGGCAGTTTCCTAGGAAGCCAGAGATGTAAATATAAAGGTCCTCAACTTTTCTCCCTGTCATCAACACCATGCTAGTAGAACTGTCATTGACATTAGAACTAATCTGCTGGTTGTGGGTGGTAACACACCCAAGAGAAAAACAAAAACCATTTAAGTCTTGGTTTTCATATACTCTGACATCAAAGAAATTAGAGACAAGACAGGTCCTGATCGGCCCAGTGAGGCACATCCTCATGTTGTATTTGCTTCAGTATTGCGAACAGTTCAGTATCCTGGGCTTCACTAGGGAGATTTTCTTTTAGCAGGCAAGATACTAAACACTATTATTGAAATCACGTCCCTCAGCAAAGTATTGCTCTGCATTCCAAGGGAAAACATGAGTCTTCTAAACATTGGTTTCCAGCTTAAGAACCACTGGATCGCACTGCTTCTGAAAGAGAATATTCCTGATGTTCCTCATAATGCTGCTCATCTTTATCAAATAATGGACAAATTCTACACCAATGTAAATGCATACCATTTTAAAACTCTGACACAGTGCTTCATCAGAAACAGTTCAGGGATTGATATATATGTAAGACTGTCAATCTGGGGTTGAAAACTGTGTTCTTGGACTAAAGCCAAGTGATGGGGTGCTGTCCCATCCATTTGCAGCTATGCCTCCAGTAGGTTTGGAAAGAGGAAGGATGATGCAGTTCCAGTATAGGAGCCCAAAGGGATATGTGTACTATGTACTTACTGTACAACCACTAAAGCAGAAGCAGTAAGATCCAGTGGTTCTCAAGCTGGAAATAATGTGTTAGGAACCCAGACCCAGGAAGAAAAACACAACCTGAATATAACCAGACGTGGGGATATCCAGTGGTTCTAAGAACCAAGGTTTTGAAGATTCATGTTTTCCATTGGATGTGAAGATTTAGAATCTCCAGCCTCTGAGACTAAGGGAAGCTGGGTTTCATGGAAAGGACATCATTCCCCCTCGTAGACAAACACTCTCCTGCTCATTTATTCACTTTGGCATGTTTGATGATTGACAGTGTGAGAAATGAATTATCATAATGTAGCTAACAACTAGAATTGTTCTCTTGGCCAATTTATATATAAACACACAATTAATACTTTCTATTATTTTGTGTTCTCTACATTAATTATTTTTCTTTTTGCTGTGAGAAAACATCCCTCCCCCCCAAAAAAAACGCTACTTAAGGAAGGAAAGTGATAAGAAAGGAAGAGGGAGAAAGGGAGAGAGGGAAGGAAAAAAGAGGGGGAGGGAAGGAGGAAGGGAGGGACAGAGAGACAGAGAGAGACAGAGAGCAATAGAAAAAAGAGACAAAAGAGAGATAGAAAGAAAAAGAAAATAAGAGGAAAGTAGGAAGGAAGGAAAGGAGGGAAGATACTTTGGCTCTTTCTGATGGTAATAATATGCACATTTATACTATGAAGTATTATTCAGGTGTTAAGAAAAAATATCAAATTTACAGTAAATAAAGGCTGGAAATAACCAATGTGTGTTAGGTATCTCAGACCTAGGAAGAAAAACACAGCATGATGTCTCTTATGTATTCATTATAGCAGAAAAGGCACAGCAGGGGGATAATAAGGAGGCTAGCCACACTGACTTCCCCTTTTTTGTTCAGCCTAATACTTTAGTCAAGAATGGGGTTACCACATTCAGTGTGGGTTTTCCCAACCTCACAGACACACTCAGATGTGTCTCTTGAGTGATTCCAAAAGCAGTCAAGACCAACTTTCAGCCTCCTAGCCAGTTCTACCTGCAGAGTCTTCCTAAGGGATTCTACCCATGTGGAAGGCAACTATATCCCCTCTACCCAGGTTTATCCTCAGGATCTTTTTCCATTGAGCCTTGTGTGACCCACTCCCCACCCACTCTGAGCATTTTCTTAGCCTTTGCTTCAGTCAACACACTCTAACTTGTAACCAAGTAAAGGATTACCAACTCTTTAAACTGACATTCACACTACTGATGTGAATATTAGTTCCTCCCAAATGTATAAAGTCTCTATAAGATAAATACTTAATGTCTTCTTCTTGAAGATAAGTAAAGTGCATCACTGATGGACTCTCTGGCTTCTGTAGGTCCCCTTGGCTTGAAAAGATGAATGGAAATCAGTGTGGGAGTGCCTAAAAAACAAACATATATATACCATATGATCTAACTATATCATTTTATGTCATACCATACATACTATACAGAAAAATAAAAATTGATATAGTGACAGGGAGATACACACACACAGAAAACTCACAGTGGAATGCTGAGCCCTAAAGAGGATATCTGTATCACAGCCCTTTTGCCCAAGGCTCAGGGATCATTGAAGAAGAGGAAGCAGAAACAGTGTAGGAGCCAGAGGCACTGAAAGAGTAGAGAAAGCAGTATTTCCTGAATAGGACAAGGCAGCTGCATATATGGATTCACAGCAGTTGAGACAGCATGAACAAGAACTTCACCAGCTCAAGCTAGACAAAAATCTCAGCACAGAGAAAAACTAGGCAAATATTGCCACCCTTTAGCTAAGTAGATACTGGCAATTGATAACTTTTAGAAGGGAAAGAGCCATTTACTTTACTGGTATGCCCCTGGTGGGTCCGCCACACTTCAGTGGAAAGCCACACAGTCAAGAGTATATAGGCAGTACAAACTGTACTTGATGGCTTTGTGCTATTGTTATTTTTCTAGAGGACACAAAGTTAGGTGTTCATAGAAGCTGGGCAAGTCTAGGAGGAACAGGGGTAGGGTAAATATGATCAAAATATATTATGGAAATTTTCTAAAGAATTAACTAAAAAGGTTAAAACAAAAAGTATAAAGGTTCTACTCTGCCAATGTGCTTTTAAGACAACAGATATAAAAGTTCCTGCCGGCAATCTGGCCACAAGTGAGAGGAAGGGGCAGACTGCTGCCGATGTGACTCAACATTTCATTCCTTTTAAAATATTTAAATGGTGAAGCCAAGTGTGAGGAACTTATTTTAAGCCTCATGAGCTTTGTGACACCATAGCATATGATGAATATTTGTGAAGGCATATGACATGTGTGTACACATTCATATTGGCCAGCATTTACTTGTCTGTAAGTGGTGATGACAAGCCACTTTACAATAAATTGTCACCATTCTTTTTTAAAATTTTAATTAACTTAATTTGTGTGTTTGTGTAGTGTATATAGTTGTTGACATGAATGTGTGTCCCTGAACATGTATGCACATACTTATGGAGGCCAGAGGTCAATGTTTTTCCTTAATCACTATGTACCATTATTTTTTGAGACAGTCTCCTGATGATCTTGAAGTCATGGATTTGGCTGGACCATCTGTCCAACGAGCATCAAGGATTTGCTTGTCTGGATTTCCTACAATATTTGTTATAATCACATGCCTCAGTGCCTCCACTCTGTTTTTTTTAAAACATGGGTTCTGGATATCCATACTCAGTTTCTCATCTCTTTACAACAGACACTTTACTGATGGAGCTATCTCCTTTGTCTACCATTCTTAATCAACACAGAAAAATAAATGGTGGGTTTCTAGTCAAGAATACTAGCAAAATGTATTTCTATTTAAAATAAATGGAAATCATTTAAAATGATTTTGAAAGGCAAAATTTGCCAGAGCTCACACTTCCAAATTTGTTGCTTACCCAAAGTCATTTTCAGGTTAGGATGACACCAGTAAGAGAAGCCTTCTCTCGTCTAACCTAAGATCTGTAGTTCAGACCAGAGATATGATCTCTGTAACCCAGAAGTCATGCTGACAGATGTAGCCTTAGTTCTCATCCATTATAACCTATAAGTGCAACACTATGTGCATGCAGGACACTGGCTTGGAAGATGGTATCCTAGCAGGAATGGGTTTTCCAACAATTGGGAGCCAGCGAACCTTTATACACATTAGAGCAAAAAGAAAAGCAAAAAGTCCCTCAGTAGTAAGTAGAAAGATGAATTTCCCCTTCTTTTGGCCCTTCTTTCCTCCTCAAAGGGTTAAGTATATGGAAGAAGGAACTGCTCTATTCTGCCTCTTTGCTTGGTGGGAACTATTAAATTACTGCTGGATGTTTCTGATTATAACACACAACAGTGCCTGTGGGGCCCTGGGGCCACATGTGCACCATCAGTCTGCCTGGGCCTGTTGGATAGCCCACATTTGCTTGTGGGTGCCTCTGTGGCACCAAAACAGAGTGGAGTTTTTATTTTAAGCACAAAGATGGGAGCTAACGCTGGCAAGAGGGGAGGAAACGGGCAATAAAACCAGAGCAGAGCGGCTTAGTGGAGCCAGGATGCTAGGGTCTGCTTAATTGCTCTGAAATGAAAAAGTTTCTGGGGTTTTCATGAAATCCCATAGGCGCCCTTGCCAAGCCTCAAATATTAGATAGAATTACATAGCTTCTAATCCCTCCCTTCTCCCCAAGCCATGTGCCTTATTTTTTCTGGATGTTTGTCCCCAGCTTCAGGCCTGGTAGGAGAAAGGTTAACAGAATGAGGGCCAGGCACCCAGAGGGTGTATCCTGACTACTTTCCTGCCAAGAGTCTAGCAATATCCACAGTGTGGCGCTGGTAAGAGGCTCTATATAATAGTGATCAGTGATACTGTGTCAGGAGCTCTGGAAACATGTAGAAAGAAAGTGCTTCACCAGAGATCTAGGGTAACTACACAGCCCAGCCATGGCTGCATTGCTGAGTGGTTGCTCCAAGTCTTTTATCAGAATCTCAAAGGACTCTAAAAAGGATGGGGGATGGGTGGAGAGATGGCCCAGTAGTTAAGAGTACTTATTGCTCTTGCAGCAGATGACTCAGGTTCAGTTCTCAACTTCCACGTGGTAACTGACAGCAACCTATGACTCTTGTTCCAGAGGATCCATTGCCATCAGCAGTCACCAAGCACAGTTGGTACATATGTATACATGAAAGCAAAACATTCATACACATAAAAAATGAAGAAATGTATAGCAAAAAAATGTACATAAAAAAGAAATGTTCAGAAGCAATGGCAGAGAAAGGTTTTCTGCAGCTAGAGGTTTTCTGTGGGAAGGAAGTACTTTAGGGAATGATGAAATGGCTGCTGGGATTGTATACAGGATGGCTAAGTATGGGGAGCATTCCTTATCTGACCTCACTCAGTGGGGAGCAGCTGAGTATTTGAGGAAGGGAAACCTGGCTAAAATGTAGAAAAATCAACCAAATGAGTCATGAGCCACAGAGGTCTGGTCTACGGGGTTGTTGCAGGCTGGCAGAGGAGACACAAGAAGGCAGGAGCAGTGCAGCAGCCACACTTGCTACACAATGTGATACTTTAGAGATCTCTGGTATTCTGATTATTCTGTGTTAGTGATCTCAGGTTTCTGGCAGGTAGAGTGAATCTGTTCACCTCCTGGTGAGCTGGCTTCCTCCTGTTGATTGGGTTCTGTTGACTGTATTATGCAGCCAAAGTATTGAAACTTTAGAAGGCTTAGCTGTGGAGGCCAGTCCAGAAATCGCTTGCCCAGGAGTGATGGAGAGTCTTTCACTTTCCAAATTATTCTTAGAAGACACACTTTCATTTTACTCAGGGGTCAAATAATACAATCAGTACCCATAGTAGGAAGAAGGTTAGAACACAGATAGCACAGCATAAGGAGAGCTGAGGAAACCATCAAGAGGAGCATGGAAGCAAAGGCAATGGGCATGAAAGCTGTTCCACAGTCATCACTGGGTACCAGAGGCCTTTGTCTCTAGTTTCCTGAGCCTCTGGCTTAGTGAGTACTGAATTTGGAGGCTCCCTTTATTCCCACACATCCACAAACACTGGCAATGGCTTCCAGGGCAGAATATTTACTACTGTTCTTACAAATAGACCCTGTGACATGGGTCTAGGATACTCTGATAGCTCATGCCATGAGCTATTCCCTGCTTCTCTGAACTCTCACTGCTCTGTCTTTTGCATATTTATAATTAAATAGTATTGTTTTTCTAGACTACTCTGTGGTCTCTTTATGGTTTGCTTGGTGAGAGGTATCACTGTTATGAGAACATGTTGGAAGAGAGGATGAATGGGCAATGTGCTAGAGGATGATAACAGCGCATCAAATTCATCAGCAGTTCCTCTGTGAGGGATGTAAGGAAGCTGGAATCTTGTGGCATACCATCTTCATGGTTGCCTCTTATGGTGGGTCCTTGCATTTCCAGGATGATGCTTAAAAGTGAGAATAGTAGTGTAAGACCCGAAAGAAACGAGGGTGCCCCAGCACCCCACACCTCGGAAGGCAACACCCAAATCACTTGTGAGAAACGTTCTTGATGCAACAGCAAGAGGATTTTTATTCCAGAGGCTCTGGGGTTCACAGTCGTGCACCACACAGGGGTAGAGGACTGTGGACCTCGAGTGCAGAATCGGGACAGCTTTTATAGGTTTACAACAAAACACGCATATCGCAAACCAAACATTCCTTAGCATCGAGAGCCGCTCAGTGCAAGCCAATTGATTTGTACCACTCCATAGCTTCTAAGCCAATCTGTTTAAATTATCCAAGCCTGTCCCAAGGACCAATCAGTTTCCTATAGAAACCAGATAGCAACTAGTTAGCTCATTTCCCCTTACGGGGCCAGGATCACATACTCTGGCCCTTTCACCTAGTTCCATACAGAGAGCAGGCTCAAGGAATGTGACCTTTCACCTAGTTCCTAACAAAGAGCAAGGTCTGGAATTTGAGGTGTTTAGGGCTCCTGGGTGGCTGGAGTTAGAGCTGTATTTTTCATCCTTTCAGTAGTTAACCTTAAGGTCCAGGAGAAGATCCCATACTCACAAAGAAGAAGGTAAAACAAGGGCAGGAGGTGGTATGGGAAAACAAAAACAAAAACAAAAAAACACTAAAAACTTTTTAGGTCCTGAGTGAGATGAGACATTCCTGACATCTTTAGAACCTGTTTTCTATCAACCTGTCCTTGTGGCCTCCCACACAACATTCCACATAGCTCCTTACTGGAGCATCAAGGAGAGAGCTTTGAGGAGCCACCGCTTTATGCACATCCATGCAGTAACTCAGGACTCAATCTCCTTGCTCTATAGTTAGATAGTTACAAGGAGCAGATAAATAGACAACTTGCAGGGACACTGCAGGCCCTTCTACCGTAGCTTGTCTATTCAAACCTTAAGTCTTAGTCTCTGAAAAAAGAAATCAAAGAAGAAATAAGAAAATGGAAAGATCTCCCATGCTCATGTATTAGTAGAATTAACAGAGTAAAAATGATCATCTTACCTAAAAACATCTCAGATTCAATACAATTCCCATCAAAATTCCAACACAATTTTTATAGATATTAAAAGAACAATTCTCAATTTCATATGAAAAAAAAACACCCCAAGATAACTAAAATGGTCCTGTACAATAAAAGAACTTCTAGAGGTATCAGCATCCTTGACTTCAAGCTGTACTATAGAGCAATGGTAATAAAAACTGCATGGTATTGGGATAGAAACAGACAGGTTGATCAATGGAATCAAATTGAAGACACAGAAACATCCCAACACCAATAGATTTTTGAGTTTTGACAAAGAGGCCAAAATCATACAATGGAAAAATGAAAGCATCTTTAAAAATGATACTGGTCTAACTACAAGTCTGCATATAGAAGAATGCAAATAGATCAATATTTATCATCCTGCACAAAACTTAAGTCTGAGTAGATCAAAGACCTCAACATAAAACTAGATAGACTAAATCTAATAGAACAGAAAGTGGGGAAGAGCCTTGAACTCATTGATACTAGAGACAACTTCCTGAACAGAACGGCATTGGCTCAGGCTATAAGATCAACAATTGATAAATGGGACCTCATGAAACTGCAAATCTGGAAGGCAAAGGACACTATCAATGGGACAAAACAGAAACCTACAGATAAGGAAAAGATCTTTACCAACTCTACATCTGACAGAGGGCTAATTTCAAAATTTATAATGAACTCAAGAAGTTTGACACCAACAACCCAAATAACCCAATTTAAAAATGGGGTACAGTACTAAACACAGAATTCTCAGCAAAGGAATCTCAATTGTCCAAGAAGCACTTAAAGAAATGTCCAAAGTTCCTTGTTATCAAGGAAATGCAAATCAAACAACTCTTAGATTTGTCTTACACTGGTCAGAATGGCTAACATCAAAAACTCAAGGGCTAGCACATGCTGGCGTGGATGTAGAGCAAGAGGAACATTCCTCCATTGCATGGGAATGAAAACTTGTACAACCACTTTGGAAATCAATTTGGTAGTTTCTCAAAAAAATGGGGAATTGTTCTACCTCAAAACCCAGTTATTTTACTTCTGGGCATATACCCAAAAGATGCTCTACCCTCCCACAAAGACTTGCTCGACTACATTCATAGCAGTTTTGTTTGTAATAGCCAGAAACTGAAAACAATCTAGATGTCCCTCAACTGAAGGATGAATAAAGAAAACATGATACATCTACAAAATAGAATACTATCCAGTTATTAAAAATTAAGACATCATAAATTTTGCAGAATATTATCCTGCACCAAAAGGACATGCATAGCACATACTCACTTATAAATGGATATTAGCCACAAAAATATAGACTTCCCATGTCATACTCCACAGACCCAAAGAAGCTAAACAAGAAGGAAGACCCAAATAAAGATGCTTGACTCTCACTTAGAAGGGGAATGAAATAGTCATAGAAGGCAGATGGAGGAAGTAAACTGGATGAGAAAGGGGTTGGGGTATATTAAATTAGCATCTGAGTTAGCCATTTATCCTAGCTTTGAGCCCTAACATCTTAGCCCTTTGGTTGACAATAAATGATAAAGGGTGATGTAATCTTTTCTATAACTACTTCCTGCTGACATTGGGACATCATTGTTGAAATCCCAAGAAAGCTGGAATGCTGGACAAGTCTGGAGAGAGAGAGAGAGAGAGAGAGAGAGAGAGAGAGAGAGGAGGGCAGAAGAGCAAGCTATTCTGCTCGCTGTCTATGCACTTTGTGTTCACCTGGGGTGAGGGAAGTACAAGTACAGTTGGAGCAGTTTGTGAGACTAGACCACCTGGGATTAGCCACTCTGGGGTCTTCTGGGATGCAGATTCTGAGAGAACACCTGAGGTTGTGGAGTTGCTAGAGCACTCTGCAGTCAATTCAAAATCTGTTGGGACAGATATTCTAGGGACAGAAGATGTTTAGGGGAAAGTTTTTATCTTGGATGTACACTTCAAACTTGGAGGCCTATGGGAAAGAGGGAAAGAGGGAAAGATCCCACCATCAGGAATCAGGGGAATAGGCATGTGGGAGACAGGCTGTTGATTGATAGTATTTCTTTATCCAGAGTCGGTTTGACCTGTGAGAGATGGATCAAAAATGAAGCTAATACAAGATTTTTTTAAGTTTACAAGTAGAGATAAAGATTTAGATATGTTAGTATTACCACTGTTTGTAATCCGTATTAAAAATGAAAGCAGTAGACTTACACCATTGGGAACTCAGAAATGATTTGGGGTTAAAAAACATCTGTGAGATTATCTGTTTGCCTTTCTCAGATAAAGACCTAGCTCTAGGATGCTGAGGCCTGAGGCTGGATTTTTACCTGTGAAGAGAAGGCAGCTATAATCTTGAGGCAGGAGTTGGTATGCTTTTTGCTATTAAAGGTACACTTATACAGTATCAATAGATATCTGAGCTGGATAAATTATTATAGCAAGAATTATAATCCAAATCGGCTATGTATCAATAAAATGATAGAGACCTGCCCATTACCACTAGAAGGTTGCCCTAGGCTTCCGTGGTCTTGCTGACTTTTATGGGCAGTGGTCCTTATTTGGTGGCAATGGTCCTTCATTTCAAGCATTTAATTCTCAGCTGCCACACAGGGCAGCACTGGTCTTCGTTTACCAGACTCAGCTCTGTGATTTTCTTTTCTTTTTTCTTTTCTTTTCTTTTCTTTTTTTAGATTTTTTTATTTATTATATAAAAGTACACTGTAGCTGTCTTCAGACACCCCAGAAGAGGGCATCAGATCTCATTACAGATGGTTGTGAGCCACTGTGTGGTTGCTGGGATTTGAACTCAGGACCTCCTGAAGAGCAGTCTGTGCTCTTAACCACTGAGCAATCTCTACAGCCCTGTGATTTTTTTTTTCTGAGACAGGGTTTCTCTGTGTCCTGGAACTCACTCTGTAGACAAGACTGGCCTCAAACTCAGAAATTCACCTGCCTCTGCCTCCCAAGTGTGGGATAATAGGCATGTGCCACCACTGCCCGCCTGTGATTTTCTCGTAAAGAAATAACTTGAGGAATTGACCTTAACTTTGACCAGGCAAAGTAGAGCAATCAACCCAAAAGTATCCAGTTTTGCAGAACCTTGGCAGCAGGTAAAGCATGGGACAGTTTTTCCCAGTGGTTAGTGTTACCATAATCGATGTAGAGTAGTTGGTAACCCCCATTGTTTTCTTTGGAGGCCTTAAGGATGTCTATAGGAATTGATATTTCTGTCTATTATTGCCACATTAAACATTTTAAGTGACATATTTAGAAAATCTCTAAAGAATTTGAGGACCATGTATCTGTTAAGTATACATGATTTTAGGCTTAACCTATACATATACCAGAGGCTAAATAAAGCTTATTACTAAATGAATTATGCAATACTTTACAAGTTAGYAGTTTTTATAAGATTAGCTCTTCCCCTTAAATGAGTTGAAAATTTCATTGAAGATTCTTTAACATTAAAATAAAACTTTTAACCATAAATGCAGTAAACATTAAATAATAAATATTGTTTATAGAGACATTGGGAACTGATCTGATTTCTTTTTATAGTGTACCATTATAGAATATCAGTTTCTTGTATGATTCAGTTTATTGAAATAGCTAAGGCTTAACAGAGTGAGTAAAGACAAAGAAGCTAAACAATTATTGCTGTAGACCTGAGTAGACCTTAGGAATTTATAAATGTTATTTATCAAACGTACCTATGGTGTTTCTTATTTAAAATTTTCTAGAAGCCTGGTGTTGAACAGATTTAGCAAACAACTAAGTAGTTAGGCATTTTTTTTTTAAGTTAGGTTCTGTTAACCTGAGTAAACCTTCAAAACCTAGGAATTCCCTATCATATAAAAATCCATCCTAATCCAATATATTTTGGAAATCTACTATTGTTTTTCTAGTTTAAAAGGCAATACAGTAATAAATCAAGGACTCAGTAGGACTAAGAAGGTTTCTAGGTGCTACCTTGGTGGGTTTATACCATATGGTCATTTTAAGGTGGTGGTGAAGTCACACGGCATGCTCCCCCTTCAGCAAAGATGGCTGCCAACTATGTATTTGCTGTTTAAAATATCTATTTTTTCTGCAGATCTAATTTTTTAAACAAGAGTTGAATTTATGTTCTATATACAGTATATTTTTGAAGAGTTGAATCATATATATAGTAAGTTATAACAAATTAAGATTACCTATGTATAGTTTCTTTTAATATAAGCATTTTGTTATGAATTTAAGGACAACATTTCTGGTACTGATTTTATAGATTTTTAACCATCCCTAATGAACTTACCAATCCTGAGATAGAGTCTACATCATAGTTTTAAGATATTTTTAAAGAGCAGAATGCAGAGAAATTTTAGGCATAAAAGATTTTTAAGAGTTGGGGGTTGAAAAACCTTTGAGATAAAGGATTTTTGGAAATGTAAAGCAGAACAAGTTAAGATATAAGAAATTTGGGGATCACTTGTTTGTACAATGTCAGTGGTTGTTACCATATGAGAGAATTTAAAATTGAAGATACTAATCTTTGGCCATTGATCTGTGCTGAAGCCAAGCTGTTTTTCATAACATAGCAAGGAAAATTTCTCAGTCCAAGGAGGAAGATAGAAAGAGTTGCAACATGAAATTTTGCTGAAGGGAATTTCTGTAAGCTCGAAGAGGGAGCTGAGAAAGAGCCCATAGTAGTCCAGACAGGCTGCAGAAGGATGCTTGCCTGAGGGAGGAGAGGCCTAGGAGAGCTTAAGGTGGAGATGAGCAGGCAGCTCTGAGGTAGGATGAGAAAATTTAAGAGGGAACTGAGAGAAGATGCTGTGGGACTGCAGGGCTGAGCTGAGAAGTTTCTTTTTGGGACTACAGTTCCTAGGGAGAGGTGGGAAAGAAAGCTAGTTGAAGTGAGGTGGATAAAATGTCTTTGTGACAAGAATTTCTATAGGGGAATCCCCAGGCAGAATGGGAAACTTCTCAGAGATAGAAGTGTTTCAAATCCTAGAGAAAAGGAATTCCTTGTGATTGGGACCCCATGGGAGTAAGAGGAGCTTTCCGGCATACTGTTGTAGATTTCTAGCATACTATTGTAGCTTTTGTAGTAATAATAGACAAAGTTGACAGATTGGAGTAACAGTTACCCAGCAGACAGAGTTGAGAAACAAGGTGCTAAGTGTTGTTCACAAAGAATAGTGCTCAGGTAGGTTCCTTTGGAGGGTATAGAAGGCTCTAGCAGCTAGAGAGACACTTATGACATAGAGCATATGAAGGGGAAAAGTAGCTGAGAAGCTGGACTCTAGAATTTGGCATGAAATTTGATGGATGGCAGGAGCCAGCAGAAACAAATGAATGGTACATGCCATAGGGAGTCAGATCAGCAGCTCTGTTTGAAGTAGCTGATTTTCTTGGAAGGAAGCTCATATATGCCAATTATGGGGCTTCAGCACCAAATGAATAAACAAAAGAAGAAATAAAAAAAGAGAGGGCATGATTGTTCCTAGATATCATGGAGGAGGTTTGTTGTAGATAAAACAGAGAGCATAGCCAGAGGCAAAAGCATCTAGGAGAATCCAGACTGAACAGGATCCTGAGCTAGGCTGTATGAGAAGAATGAAGAATAGAGAGAGATGAGCCAGGAGACCAAGAGACCAGGAAGCCAAAAAAATGATTTGTGTAGCCTCATGGATTTTATTGAGAAGGGCTGCAGAGGAAGAGCACCCCAGCCCATGGGCTAGATAGTTTAGAGTAGGGGATGGGGTTACCCTGTAACAGGTAGGGAGTGAGCAATGCTGCGAGAATATGTTGGCCATTTCCACTTTGATATATTAAATAGACACCTCAGTTAGTCAATTGGCTCCAGGTTTGAGACCTAACAAGCAAGGGATGATTCTCATTCTTTCCTGGAGATCACTGAATGTAGGTGTTGGAAGCCAGCCTCTAAGACTGGGCTCCAACAGCTTGTATGACAAAAGGGAAAAAGACACCAATTGAAAAGGGCATGTGTGTTGAGGGTAATAATTAAAAATGAGTACCGCCCCGACAGGCCTCTTCACCAAGTCCTGGTGGGTCTCACTGTCACCCCCAGCCAGTCTTTCCCAGCTAGCTCTCACAGCATCCCAGCTCTGTTTCTTCCCTACCATAGCCTCTGTAAACATCTGGAGTCCAGTGCTCCTGCTGTGCACTGGTAATACCTGATAAAGCATGACTGTTAAACTGAAATAGTTAACCAAATATCTTTATTTATATAAAACTCCCAATTACATAATGCCAACTTACAATGATAAAGTTTTATACCAATATTTCTAACCTCTCCAAAACACCAGAAATACCTCTGAAGCCATCTGGTTATCCGCATCTCCCTCTCTCTTCTGCTCGTGTGGTCCACTGAGCCTCTCTCCTTCCTTACTTCTCTTAGCTCCTCCTCCTCTCTCCTCTCCAATYATTGGCCTCTGACTGCCTCAGTGTGAATGGATAGGAAATATCTTGTAGCATTCCACCCTTTCTGTTTAATTAAACAACCAACCAAACAAAGAAATTTTCTCTCCAAATATAAATTGAGCACAACTATTGCCATTTTGTAAATTACAAAGTATAAGATAGACCTAACACCTGGTCCATCATCTCTGTCCATCAAACAGAACCTTTGTCATCTGTACTATCTTAAAAGACTATAATAATTAATACCTGACTTGTGTCTTGGCTATAAATTGTATGTTATCTGAAAACCATCTATTTAAATCTTTATCAGTTTTCTTGATGTTAAACAGCTTGGGCTGGCTATGAGACTAACAGTCATCAACCCAGTCAGAAATCCTAGAGTGACCAATAATAACTGAAAATAAATAGGAAGCCTAACACAGCTTCTAACACTTAGCCAAACGATAGAGACCACTGGAAACCTGGACAGAACTTCCCCTTAAATTTTGGAGCATTGGTCTTCAGCCTCCTGGCCCAGGGTCATCTGACAGATTTAGAAAAACAGGAATTATTAAGGACAAGCCATTCTGTCTCGGCAGAAATCAAGCCGTCCTAACCTGTAAAAGTGTCCTTTTCTGGGCAGTTTGTTTGTAGATGATGAGAAGCAATTTTTGCCTTGTGGCTGTTTGACCACAACAGAAGAAGCTCTACTGATGCTCAGTTTCTTCTTTGAATTCAAGAAAAGGGAAGCTGTCAAGAGCAGACTAGTCTCCACAACAAGTGAAATAAATAACATTAATCACATGTGATGGTTGTTTTAGGTATGAAGGTATGAGGAAAAGATGACCTAGATTTCACTCTTCCATTCCCTCCTATTTGAACCTGAGGAACACAACCAACTCTTAGATCATATCCTACCTCACAGTTCCCACTACAGATCTGTTGGTATCAATGTGCTTTGGACTGATGTTTAAGAGTGCTGTCTTTTCTGGCAATGGGTGCACATAGGATGGCCCTATAGAAGTTCAATGTCAGGAAATTTACAAAAGAAGTTGAAGAGGTCATCACCAAAAATAATGTCTGCTTATTTTATTTGTACATGCAAAAGCTTAAATTTGCATAGTGATTTTTTTTAAGTGGAAAACTTAAATATGCTGTGATCCTGTTTATCTTGGGGTACTAAATCTATAACAAATAGAAATCTTTGATGATCTGTTTCTGGAAACTTGCCACCTATCAGCTGGCTGACTGTTCCTTTCTCTACCTGGATAGAAATTATAAGGAGGCAAGAAGCTCCATGAATTCTGGACCCTGGCAGGTTTCATTTCTTTTGGTGTTCCTGCAGCAAGTAGTGGCACTCAGCAAGCAGAAGTTGTGTCAAGTGGTGCTTTCTAGCATGATAATCCTGGGCAGACCTCCTGCCCTAAAAACCTTGTAGTCTCCTGAAGGCTGAAGATATGTTCAGTTATAGCTCGGCTGGGATCAATTTGAGCTTTAGCCCTGTAGACCTGATAATACTTGAGAACTCTCCCTTTCTGGCTCCTTAACTGGGTTGTGTCAGCTCCTCATTCTCTTTTACTTTCCTTCCTACTCTGGCTACTCTTGAGCAGTTCAGTTGCTTCTTCAGTTGTTAGTGGCATTTGTCAAGAATTAAAAGTCTGCTTCTTACCAATAGCATTTGGGGATAGCATTCAGGCAAACTCAACAGGAAGGCATGGGCCTAACATCAGCCCTGCTGGTGGCTTCAAATCAACTATATGCACTGCTGATAAGTGGGTCTGAGAATTCTAAAATGTCATTTCTTCAGCAGTGGAGTGGAGAGCACTAGGCCTTTTATTGCTAATCTGGGGTTGGGGCCCAGGAACTAATCATGAGTAACAGAAAGGCTGTTTAGGATCCCAGCCTCAGGTGCCAGTAGCTGGGAGTACATCACGACCTTCTAGAACATCTACAAGTGTTTTTGGTTTCATTTTAATTGAACCCACTTGGTAAACACTACATCAATGAGCCATCTCCATCCCTATTTAACTCTTTATCTGGAAGAAGTGTTTCTCCAAGTTACCTATGCGGGCTTTGAACAAGACCAAATCAGCCTTGAAATTTAGATTTTCCTTACTCAGCTCTCTTGAATAGATGGTATTACATGTCTATTTGACCAGTTGTGAGTTCCCAAATAGAACAGTCTATGAAGCCATCAGGTAGAAGTGTAGTCTGCTTACAGGCTGGGACAACTGGAGAGTGTATGTGTGATAGAAAGCAGGAGGACAGTGAAGAGGACTTCTAGTAGACTAGGGCACTGGCTGCAGTGGTGTCTACTTGGGAGAGGTACTTTATCATTAGGGTGATGTTTGAGTTTGCCTGTCTCTTGTGATACATACCATGACCAAAAGCAACATGGAAAGGAAAGGGTTTCATTTTATAATGTACACTCTATCATGAAGTGAAGTCAGGCAGAAAATGAAGCAGAGATTATAGAAGAATGCTGCTCAGAGGTTTGCTCATCTTGGATTTTCATATAACACAGAACTGCTTGTCCAGGGTTGGAATTACTTACACAGGACTGGAATCTTTCACATCAATCATTAATCAAGAAAACACCTCACCAGACATGTCCACAAGCCAATCTGATGGAAGTAACTTCTCAACAGACATTCTCTCTTCCATGACATGTCTAGGTTTGTATGAAATTTACAAAACCTTGAGTTCTTTTATAGTTTTTTGGTGTGTAATTCATGCCATATGTAAGGACATACAGTCCAGACAGGGCTGTGTACAGGCTGGGGAAGTTAGCATGAGTTGTTGTGCACATAATTTCCAGTTGTGTTGTCTCTACTGTGCCTACTTGAAAAGGTGTGAAAATAAAGGCTGTTAGAGTTTTGTCTTTTGCTATGTATTTTAACGCTAAATACTGACCCTCAAGGCCTGGTTGCCCGCAAGGACGAGAGAGAATTTGCACATAGACACAAGTGATGCTATGTAACCTTGTCCCTCAAGTTATCCTGGATTGGTAAAAAAGCTGCCAATAGCCTAGAGCTGGGCTGAATTGAGAAAGGCAGAGTTTGGGTTCCCAGCCTTGGGGTCTGGAGAGAGACCAAGAGGAGAGCGGGAAGAAAGTGATAGAGAAGTCACCATGGGGTAGGTAAGTTATAAAAACTTATTGATGCTTATTGCCTTAAGGATTCATTATAAATATAAAGGTTATATATCTTTTATCTGGGACCTAAATGATCAAAGGCAGGGTAGAAACACCTGATTTGAGATTAAATATCTACTACAACACAGGGCCATGCAAATAAAGACTGTAGATAAAAGTGTGGTCCTAATCTAAGGGTTGTGTCATGTGCAGCTATGGTGTCAGGTTACAGTGGGCAGTGGCCAGCAGCTAAGGATTTCTAAATGAGATTTATAAAAGTTCCCTAGTGGAGGGATTATATAGAAACTGGAATGAGGCCATCTTGCCTCAGGTCAGAGCTGCAGGCTGTCACTGACCTGCGAGGCCACCAACTCTCTTGGGGGTCTGTACACTCTGGGCCTGGGATCATAGCCCAGGCAGTCACCTTGCATCAGGTCAGAGTGGCAGGTGGTCACTGAGCTCACCTGCAGGGCTGCCAACTCGCTTGGAGGTCTGTGCAGCCTGTGCCCGGATTCCAGTCAAGACAGCCAAGTTGCCTCAGGGCACTACAGACTACTAGCAGCAGAGACCAGGTACTTGGACAGAGGCCAAGACCGACGCCAACTACCCTGTCAGGTTCTTGCCTGCACCCAGAACCAAAACAGCTCAGCAGAGGTCTCGAGAGGCCAGCCTGCCTGGCGTGCAGCAGAGGCCACCATATTGCCTCAGGGCAGAGCTGCGGATGGTTGCCGACCTGCATGGCCACCAACTCACTTGGTGATCTGTGCTGGCTGTGCCTGGATTACAGCAGAAGCAGCCACACAGCCACTTTGCCTCGGGGCACCTCAAACAGCTAACCAGAGCACTGTGGACTGAGAGCACCACCATCTAGGCTCTAGCAGTCCAACCAAGGAAGCTCTACTCCTGCAGGGAATCCCATGGTGAGACAGAGCCCCGAGACCTGCCATCAATTGGAGCTGGCGGCCTGACCAGGTCACCACAGAAAACCAACAGAGGAGCCCAGGTCACCATAAAGATCTAACAGACGAGCCAAGATCTGTGGAAAAAAAGATCTGATTCTTAAGAGCTGGCATCTAGGCAGGCCAGGAGGAGACAATGGGAGGCCAACTGCATACACAGCAGCTAGCAGCAAGGAGTCTCAGGCCCCACCCAACAGAGCTGAGGAGATAATTCTGAGCCAAGTAGCTTAAACCCTCAAGCATCCACCTCCAGAACACAGTCACCCTCTGTGACAGCAGCAACTAAAGCCAGGCTACAAGAGCTTCAAACACCAACCAGCAACAACCACAACAACTAACTCCAGAGATAAACAGATGGTAAAAGGCAAAAGTAGGAACGTTACTAACTTTAATCAAGGCAACATGGCAGCATCTGAGCCTAATTCTCCAACCACAGCAAGTCCTGGACATCCCAACACACCAGAAAGACAAGATTTAGACTTAAAAGCACTGGTCATGATGCTGCTGGAGAAACAAAAAAGACATAAACAAATCCCTTAAAGATATGCAGGAGAACATGAATAGGTTAGAAGCCCTTATGATGGAAAAACAAAAATCACTTAAAGAATTCCTGGAGAATATGGGGCAACAGACAGAAGCCAATAAAGAGGAAATGAAAAACTCACTTAAAGAAATGCAGGAGAAATTGAGTAAACAGGCAGAAGTCATGAAAGAGGAAACACAAAAATCTCTTAAAGAATTACAGGAAAACACAAACAAACAAGTGAAGGAACTGAGCAAAACCATCGAGGATCTAAACACAGAGGTAGAAATAACTAAGAAATCACAAAGGGAAACAACTTTGGAGATTGAAAACCTTAGGAAGAAATCAGGGGTCGTAGATGCAAATATCAACAAAAGAATACAAGAGATAGAAGTAAGAATCTCAGATGCTGAAGATACCAT
>BDUI01013756.1:0-14965 GCA_002335545.1 Apodemus speciosus | reverse complement strand
GCTACAGACAGGAGCATTTTCTCCACGAAGGACAGAGACAAGCAGGTGCTGCTATGGTGGACGGCACAAATGGCATCTGGGTAGAAGAATCTTTACCCCCTGGCATGTCAACGCAGAAAGTGGAGCTAATTGTCCTTACCAAGACCTTGGAACTTGGAGCCAGCGAGAAAATCAGCATCCACATGGACAACAGGTATGCCTTTGCCACAGCCCACATCCACAGGTGTATATGTCAAGAGGATTGGTCACATCAGAGGAAACCGACAGGAAATCTGGGACCTCTTAGATGCCCTAATGAAGCCAGCAACTGTATTTCCCACTGCCCAGGATGTCAAAAGGGAAATGACTCAATGGATAATAACCAGGCAGATCAAGTGGCTCCAGAAGTGGTTATGCAGGAGCCTATCCTGGTTATGGGCCTGCAAGAGACACTCACTGGGAAATGGGACTGAATTAGAGATGGCCTCACTTAGAATATGCTGGAGAAAAAAAAAGGACTGAGATTGCTAGCCATGCTACCAACTATTACCAAGAGAAGGTGCACAGAAGAAGGGAGAATTATACTCCACAGAAAGTAAGCCAAGGACTCACTAGGCCAAATGCACAGATGAACTCATTTAAGGGATTAATAGGACAGTGTAAGGTATGCCAGGAAGTGAATGCTTATGCAGCAAAGAGTAAACAGGGCAAAAGACCTAGAAGAGAACAGCCTAGAGTATATAGAGGTTTTATAAAAGCTAAGGCAGGAAAATATAATTAGGAATACCTTCTAGCATTTGTAGATACTTCTAGATGGGTTGAGACTTTCCCCAGCAAGCAGGAAACAGCAGCCAGGGTTAGAAGAAGTTTTCCGGAGTTTCAGAGTGTCCAAGGTAATTGGATCAGACAATGGTTCTGTTTTTGTTTCTAAGGTAAGTCAGAAATTGACAGAAATATTGGGGACTGATTGGAAACATTATTGAATGTACTGTCCCCAGGGCTCAAGACAGCTAGAGAAAATAAAGAAAACCCTTAACTAAATTGACCTTGGAGACTGGCTTAGGCTGGGTGGTGCCTCTCCCCTTGTTTCTGAATAATCCCTGCGATTTTAATCTGACCCCTGGAGATCCCCTTTGTTACCCCAATTCCTTTGTTATCAACTGGATCCTCCCAGGAGGTGTACCACAGCATGAGATTTGGCTCAAACTGTCTGCCTTAAATGCTCCAGGCATGTCAGAGACTCCTCACTGCTTCCAGACAGGTTACTGGATCTGTGTAAGAAGGCTTCAGGAACAGTTGCTGGAACCCAAATTGACCACAGAGACTGGAGTTAATAATTAGATAACTCTCCCACCCTTTGTGCTCTTCACCTTTGGGAACACCCCTGGACGGTTTGGGCTGGCCCCTATAAATGGCTCTATGGGTGGCCCCCTTTACTGGTAGAAACTGCCTCTATACATAGTGTTGATGTGCTGCTTTCCCAGCCTTTGTTCTCTAGGCTCAAAGCACTTGAGCGGGTAAGACATCGAGATCAAGGTCCAGGAGGCCTACTCAGGAGAAGGAGATCCACAAGTCCCACATCACTTCCAAGTTGGAGATATGGTCTGTGTTAGATGCCACCATGCAGGAAACCTTAATACTTGGTAGAAAGGCCCTTGTCTTGTATTCTTGACAACCCTGTTTTCTGTCCTGATAGGACCCCCTAATGATACTGTTCTTGTTGCTTAGAGTTGGATCTTGTATGATCAATAGTTTAGTGCCTTCTGTCAGGGAAAGGGTGAGCGCAGTCCAGATTATGGTACTTAGGTAGCAGTACAAGGGTCCTCCAAGCCAAGAGGAGGCTGACCTTTAATTCTCCTAGTTCTAAGATTAGAACTACCTCCTAGAGAGAGTGGGGAATGAAAGATTCTGCCTTGCAATTTTGTTTATTTACCCCCAGAAAATCCTGCTTTGGAAGGCCAGAGAGAGCCACCAATTTCTATTCCAGGAACTAACTAACTGCAAAGAATGTTCTGCATTCTACAGATAGTTGATGTTTGCCCTACCTATCTTGTGGAATGAAGTTAATCCATCTTGTGGAATGCAGTTACACCCAGTCCACAGGAATGGGATGCATTGCCCCATGACTCCTCTATCTGAATTCCCCAAGCCCTTCCCCTTGTGCGGTTTTTGGCTTTAAAATCCCCTTCTGCCGGACACTCGAGGTCAAACTCCTGACCCTGCGTGTTTAAGAGTCGATCCCAGTATACTGGTGCCCCAATAAAATCCTCATGCGGTTGCATCAAGACCATTTCTCTAGAGTGATTTGGGGTGTCGCCTTCCGAGGGATTGGGTGCAGGGTGCACACCCCCGTGTTTTTTTCAGGTCTTACACAAGTAAGCACTCAGAAATGCCAACTCCTCCCCCATGCAGTGCCTTGATTATTATTTGACTTTCTATTCATCAATCATAATCATTGAGGGACTTGGGGTCACTGTTCTGTGTGAAAGCTCTGCATGCACGTATGATAGTGAAGGTTCCCTGTATATCCTGATGATAGGGAATCTCTTGAAATGATGGCAGTGAAGGTTTGCTCTAGAAGCTGATTAAAAGGAATCCCTTGAAATGCAAGTGCTTTTCTCCCAGGCAAATCCCACACTCCTTTCCTGATTTTCTTTGAGGTACTGATGTAGTAAATGATGGAAGAGGAGGCTCTAGCTCTGTCTATTCACAGATCTTTACATCTTTCCTTAGACTGAAGAAGCAAGGAACACACTCAATATCCAAGATTGCTTCGATCAGAACATTCAAAAACTGAAAGAAATTAAAGAAAAGAACTGTGAAGAAGGGTTTTATGGATAGGAAGAAGAGATTAGGAAAATAGAAAAGAAAACAAGAACAAGAGATTAGGAAAATAGAAAAGAAAGCAACAACAAAAAGAATGTCTAATAATTAAAAAGTCTAAAACCAAAATTGCATACATGTAGGAAGGGGCAAAAATAGAAACAAAAATAATTTTAAAATGAAGTTAAATACTAACAAAAAGTAGAAGAAGAATAAAATGAAACATGGGTAGAGGAAAACCAAAGAAATCTATCGTCTAATAATATAAAAAAAAAAAAAGTCTAAGTGCAATTGGATGACTGAATGGATGAAATCACAAATAACATAAAACTTTCAAAAATTCAACAGATAAAATTCCCATGGTGAGTATAGTAAACAGTGAAAACAATGAAAACAAAACACTAGGATGAGATGTAGACTTCTGGTGCTAGGTACAGAAATGGGAGAAGTTCAAGTGAACTTGTGATCTTTCAGCTTTCCTGAGATTAACACTGTAAGTCTGGTGATCAAGTGTCTGATGACCAGAAGCAGCACCTTCTCTTTGCTAGTTCTCCTTCTTTATATAATCACACTCAAGTTTGCGGTTTGTGGGATGGGCAGTTCTCTTGTATTCCTAAGAATCTTCAGAATGTATGATATGGGAATGGTTCCAGATGTCGATATATAAGCAATACCAATCAAAAACTAGAAACCAATGTCCAAAGTAGTCAGAGAAACAGTATATCATTTAAAAACAAGTAACAGTCAGGCCACAAAGAAATTATTTGATATTTTAACTGCTACGTTAGAAGAATTGTCAACCATGAATCCTTAATCTGGAAACATTATTCCCTGAGAAATGAAGTAAAAATGATGAATTGTCAATATTTTACAAGACTCGCTGAATGAAGGCCTCTAAACAGAAAGTAAATTATAACAAAAGGTTGTATATTTAAGGCAAGAAATAGAGAATGAAAAATAGAAGTAAGAATAGCAGGTTTTCCTTTGATGAAGTACTTTAATTAAATTTTATGGTTAAATTTAAAATACTGTTTCTTGAAGTGTTGAAGAATGCGTTAGAGTTAAGGTTAGGGTTAGGGTTAGGGTTATGGTAAGATGTAAGGTAAGATGGTTATGCTTAAATGTCCCCCCCCCCCCCACTTCAGCATTCTAGCTAGGAGCTTTCCCCTCTGCCCTGCTCAGCCCATGAATTTCCTGGCCTTTGTTCTGTCTGGAACAAACCACCCTCACCTGGAAGCCAAAGAAGCATCCCGGAGCCAACCACCTGCTGAGATCAGGAGCCAGCAAGATCCAAAGACTCCACCCCATGCCTGGGGGGAGGAGGGAAATCTTCCAGACTATTTATTGGGTTATATTTATTAAAATTCGGGTCTTGAAAGGCAGTGTCTCCTTGACCCAATTCTTTTGCGCCATCCATCCCATAAGTTTTCTCTTGCAGGAACCAGTCCCCCGGTAGCTGCAGATAGCTATGGAACTCAACACTTAAAACTCAAGGGGACAAATCTGCAGCCAACAGAGTGGGAAAAGATCTTAACCAATCCTACATCCAATAGAGGGTTAATATCCAATGTATACAAAGAACTCAAGAAGTTAGACTCCAGAGAGTCAAATAACCCTAATAAAAATGGGGTACAGAGCTAAACAGAGAATTCTCAACTGAGGAAACTTGAATGGCTGTGAAGCACCCAAAGAAATGTTCAACATCCTTAGTTATCAGGGAAATACAGATCAAAACAACCCTGAGATTCCACCTCACACCAGTCAGAACGGCTAAGATGAAAAACTCAGGGGACAGCAGATACTGGAGAAGATGTGGAGAAAGAGAAACACTCCTCCATTGCTGGTAGAATTGCAAGCTGGTACAACCACTCTGGAAATCAGTTTGGCGGTACATCAGAAAATTGGACATAGTATTACTTGAGGACCCAACGATACCACTCCTGGGCATATACCCAGAAGATGCTCCAACATGTAATAAGGACACATGCTCCAATATGTTCACAGCAGCCTCATTTATAATAGCCAGATACTGGAATGAACCCAGATGTCCCTCAACAGAGGAATGGATACAGAAAATGTAGTACATTTACACAATGGAATACTACTCAGCTATTAAATAAAATGAACTCATAAAATTCTTAGGCCAATGGATGGAGCTAGAAAATATCATGCCACATGAGGTAACTCAGTCACAAGAGGACATAGATGGTATGCACTCACTAATAAGCAGATATTAGCCCAAATGTTCAGAATACCCAAGATACAATTCACAGACCACATGAATCCCAAGAAGAAGGAAGACCAAAGTATGGGTGTTTCAATTCTTCTTAGAAAGGAGAACAAAATACACCTAGGAGCAAATATGGAGACAAAGTGTGGAGCAGAGACTGAAGGAAAGGCCATCCAGAGACTGTCCTACCTGGAGATTCATCCTACATGCAGGCACCAAACCCAGACACTATTGTGGATGCCAAGAAATGCTTGCTGAAAGGAGCCTGTTATGGCTGTCTCCTGAGGGGCCTTGCCAGAGTCTTACAGATACAGAGGCAGATGCTATCAGCCAACCATTGGAGTGAGCACAGGATCCCCAATGGAGGAGTTGGAAAGAGGACTGGAGGAGCTGAAGTGGTTTGCAGCCTCATGGGAAGAGCAATGATATCAGTCAACCAGACCCACAAGGGCTCCCAGGGACTAAGCCATCAACCAAGGGGTACACATGGTTCCAGCCAAAAGTGTGGCAGAGGAATGCCTTGTCAGGCATCACTGGGAGGAGAGGTCCTTGGTCCTATGAAGGCTTGGTAGATGCCTCAGAGTGGGGAAATGGGGTGGAGATAGGTGGGAGTGGGTTGGGTGGAGGGGCATATTCTTGGAGGCAGGGGGTGGGAGGATGGGTTGGGGGTTTTCTGGGAGGGAGGTAGAACTGGGAAAGGGTATAACATTTGAAATGTAAATGAAGAATATATTCAATAAAAGATAGATAAATAAATAAATAAATAAATAAATAAATAAATAAATAAATAAAAACCTCAAGGGGAAAAAGAACCAAATGAAGTAAGATTGTCAATCTGTCAAAGGGGCAAACCACAGTGCCAGTGAATTCTATGTGTACATAGTTCTATTTGTACATAGAACAATAGAAAAGAAAATTATACACAGTATTATAATAAAAGGTGTTATAAAGAAATCAAATGAAACTCTATGTTTAAGCTACTTAAAGAAAATCAAGAATTAAAATAGTAAAACTAGACATAAACAAAAAAAAAAGACAAAACAACTGGGCAATGATGGTGCACACCTTTAATTTCAGCACTAGAGAGGCAAAGGCAAACAGATATCTGAGTTTGAGACCAGCCTGGGCAACAGAGAGTTTTCGGACAGCTTGGGCTATAAAGAGAAACCCTGCCTTGAAACCAAAACAAAACAAAAAACAAACAAACATAAAAACAAGTGGAAAAATAAATAAATAAAAGTTCAGTTCTAAGCCATACCACAACAAAAGCTACGTACATGTAAATGGCCTAATATCTCAAGAAAATGTCAGAGACTAAAAAGAATACCACCCTAATAAATGTCTACAATAAATTCACTTGAAAAGAAAAATAAATTATGGTTGAAGGCCTCAATACTTCATGCTTAGAAGTTGATAAAATTGCCAGACAGAAACTTTAACAATGATACAAAGGAACTCAGTTATCCAACAAAGGCAATTTGGTATTTGTAGGACACTGTTCAGTAACAGTAAATTGCACATTCAAGTAGAGTGCCCATATATCATTCATTATAGGTCTTCAAACTGATCCTATCAAATTTAAATAATTAAATCACACATTGTATTCTTATTTCTTATTGTATTGAGTATTATTATGCAATAATAACTCAATTAGAAACAAAGAACCAAACTATTAAAGAAAATTTTCTGTGATCTGAGGTCTAGGCTATGGGAGCAATAGAGCATATTATGGAAAAGGAGGAGCAAAAGGAAAAGTAATGGGAAAGGGAAGAATAAGGAGATTGATAATTGACTTATCAAGGAAGGAATTGATGTGTGAACTTTCAAAATTTCTACAGCTGAATGAAAATAAAAATATAACGAATGCAGTCATAAGTAGATAATCAAAGGCCCTCAGATTAAAACTAAATTTCAATCTCATGAAAACAAAAAGGTGAAGTAAAAGTTGCCAAAATTCATTTTATTGGAAATTTTCTTTATTTACATTTCAACTGTTATCCCTTTTCCTGGTTTTCCCTCCTAAAACACTTTATCCCATCACCCCTCCCCTGCTCACCACCACCCTCACACTTCCCTGTCCTGGTATTCCCCTATAATAGGGCATTGAGCCTTCTCAAGACCAAGGGCCTCTCCTCCCTTTGATGTCCAACAAGGCGATCCTCTGCTACATATGCAGCTGGAGTCATGGGTCCCCCCCCCCATGTGCACTCTTTGGTTGGTAGTTTAGTCCCTAGGAGCACTGGAGGTACTGGTTGGTTCATATTGTTGTTCCTCCTGTGGGGCTGCAAGCTCCTTCAGCTCCTTGGGTCCTTTCTCTAGCTCCTCCATTGGGGAGCTTGTGCTCAGTCCAATGGTTGGCTGAGAGCATCCCCCTCTGTATTTGTCAGGTGCTGAAAGAGCCTCTCAGGAGACAGAAGACAGCTATATCAGGCTCCTCTCAGCAAGCACTTGTTGTCATCCACAATAGTGTCTGTGTTTGGTGACTGTATATGGGATGGAACCCCAAGATGGGTAGTCTCTGGATTGTCTTTCCATCAGTCTCTGCTCCACACTTTGTCTCTGTATCTCCTCCCATGGGTATTTTGTTCCCCCTTCTAAGAAGGACCAGAGTATCCATACTTTGTTCTTCATTCTTCTTGAGATTCATTTGGTCTGTGAATTGTATCTTGGGTATTCCAAGCTTCTGGGCTAATATCCACTTATCAGTGAGTGCATACCATGTGTGTTCTTTTGTGATTGGGTTACCTCAATCAGGATGATATTTTCTAGTTCCATCCATTTGCCAAAGAATTTCATGAATCAATTGTTTTTAATAGCTGAGTAGTACTCTATTGTGTAAATTTACTACATTTCTGTATCCATTCCTCTGTTGAGGGACATCTGGCTTCCTTCCAGCTTCTGGCTATTATAAATGAGGCTGCTATGAACATAATGGAGCATGTGTCCTTATTACATGCTGGAGCATCTTCTGGGTATATGCCCAGGAGTGGCATAGCTGGATCCTCAACTAATACTATGTCCAATTTTCTGATGTACCACCAAACCAATTTCCAGAGTAGTTTTACCAGCTTGCAATTCAACCAGCAATGGAGGAGTGTTCCTCTTTCTCCACATCCTCGCCAGCTTCTGGTGTCAACTGGCAGTTAGTATGTAGAAGAATGCAAGTCGATCCATTCTTATCCCCTTGTACAAAGTTTATCCCCTTGTCCAAGTGGATCAAGGACCTCGACATAAAACCAGATACACTGAAACTAATAGAAAAGAAATCAGAGAAGACCCTTGAGCACATGGGCACAAAGGAAAAGTTCCTGAACAGAACACCAATAGCTTATGCTCTAAGATCAAGAATTGACAAATGGGACCTCATAAAATTGCAAAGCTTCTGTGAGGCAAAGGATACTCTTAATATGACAAAACAGCAACAAACAGACTGGGGAAAGATCTTTACCAATCCTACATCCAATAGAGGACTATTATCCAATGTATACAAAGAACTCAAGAAGTTAGACTCCAGAGAACCAAATAACCCCCTTAAAATGGGGTACAGTGCTAAACAAAGAATTCTCAACTGAGGAATACCGAATGGCTGAAAAGCACCTAAAGAAATGTTGAACATCCTTAGTCATCAGGGAAATACAAGCCAAAACAACCTTGAGATTCCACCTCACACCAGCAGAATGACTAGGACCAAAATTCATTTTTAAAGTGAAGTTTGGCCTGAGAGAATGATGCTAGTTGGTGGGGCTACTAATGTGTGGGCTATGGCTGCGATCACTTTGAGAGTTCACCGGGACTCAATTCTCCAGGCTGTATTCTTTGGGTTATCAAAAATGCAAGTCATTTCCCAATGTTTGCTGAAGGCATCATTCTATTTTGCCAGGTAGGCCTCTTAAAGGAGTGGATCTCAAGAATCTTGTTTCCCCTAGAAAAAGAAACCATTACTGTGGAGACCTGAATAGGTTGTCTAAGTCATTATCATTGTTGCATATGTCACAAGTGAGACACTAATTCTAGTTCACACTCCAGAGAATGGAACCCCCAAAGACCATTAAAGGAGGAGGTACAGATAATGAAGCTACCTTGGAGTCTGGCAAGTACATTAAAACTTATTTTTTTATTTTAAATAATCATAAGTTTTCAGAAAGTTATAAATATAGTACAGATATTTGTACCTTCACTTAGTTATAGCCACTGTTACATTTCACATAATTGTAAAACAAACTCAAAACCATAAAATTGGTATTGGTGTAATGCATGCCTCAGCTTTGTCCTATTTCATTTAATACAGAGATTTGTGTATCCCTACCCTCAATCAAGTATTACAATTTTTCTGTCACCACAAAGTTTTTTGATTGCTACCACTTTATCAACAGTCCTACCCTTTCCCAACCAATTTTAATTCAGTGGTCACTAATTTATTTCTTAATTTTATATTTTGCCATTTGAAAACATAATATAGCTGGAACTACAGAACATGCGAACCTTTACTATCACCCAGCCTATTTCTCAGGATAATGGTGAAGAACACTGCGTGTCATTAGTTCATCAATTTGTACTGGTGAGTTGTGTTTCATTCAGTGAATAAATCATTGTTCACTTTGACATCAGCTAAGCAGTGATAGTTTTGGGGAAATTACAGATGAGATGCTTCCAAGGATCATGTTTCAATAGTTTGTGTTAATATGTTTTCCTGGGTTTGGGCCATAGTTAATCCACAAAGGTACAATCCTCAAAGCTATAACCCAGAATGTTGAAGCCTACAAGAACAAAGTCTTTACACTAAACTTATGAAGTTTGCACTAAACTTTTCAAATCTTGAAAAATATAATCATAAAAAATGATTAACCTTTTTGAAAGACAAATATTGGTGCTCAAGAGGGAGCTCAGATGTTTAAGGCACTTGCTGTTCTGACAGATAACACAGCTTCAGTTCCCAGCAACATCATCAGAAAGCTCACAACAGTCTGTGTCTCCAGTTCCAGAATATCTACTGTCCTTTCCAGACCTCCATAGACACCAAGCACACATGTGGTGTATATAAATATATGTATATACTTAAAAATAGGCATAATTGTTTTATTTTTATTGTAGCTTACTTACATTTCTCCATTCCCTTTCTCCCTTCAAGTCCTGCTATATATCATCTTTTCTTGCTCTCCGTCAAGTATATGGTCTCTCTTACCATTGGTTGTTAATGTCTGGATATATGTATTTTATATAAACATGTATTTCGAAACATACTCTGTTCAGTATAATGTTGCTTGCAATTATGTTTTAAGAGGTGGGCCACTGAAGGTTGTCCTCTGCCCTAGGAAGGCCTTGTGCTCCTGCTTGTGGCTTTACTCAGTTGCCAGTAGTTATTCATGTAGGGCTGAGGGTCATGGTCTTTTCCCTGTCCAGTTTGGCATGTTCATTTATGTCTTCCTTGTTCAACTCACATTTAATCAGTCATGTTTATGACACTTATGAAATTGCTTCTGACATTACAGATGACACATTTCATAGCAAAGTATAAGGATACTCTGATTCTCACAGTCATTCTATGTAAGCATATTTTTAATTTAATTTTATTTTTTACTTATTCACTTTAAATCCCATTCACTGATCCCTTCTGAGTTATACTCACACAAAATCCTTCCCCCCACATCCCTGTTCTTTTCTCTCCTGAGCAGGTATGGGACACCTGGGTATCCCCCTACCATGGTATTTCAATTCTCTAGAGGCTAGGTGCTACCTCATACACTGAGGCCAAACAAGACAGCCTATACATAGATATACATATTCTCTTCTCTGGAGTAGCACTCAAGAAACCCAACATGGGCAGGCAAATTATACATATGTATAATGCACCACAGTGGTCAGAGACAATGGGTAGATAAAAATTAAGTAATCCAGATATGTAATACCCATACATCAAGAAATACAGTCGGTTTCTTCTGTACATGGTTCTACTCCTCACAGACAAAACTTTTCTCAACTCATGTTCCTGGTATGAGTTTAGGACTCCCCCTTTCTTCAGGCTCATTATCAGTAGTCAATTCAGTAATTATCTTACCTTCTCAGTGGAGCAGAAGTGTTCTTAAAGAAAACATATGCACATAACTTGATCATTATAAACTTTTAGTGTGCCAGGTGAGGTCAATCAGGTTGTTCACCTGCAGGCATGAAGGAATCTACATGGACTATGTATACTCTATCTATCCCTCCTTAATCAATGAAGGAAACCTAGCATTTAACAAGAGCTCATTCCCAAGTAACACCCATAGGTACATTTTCATCATTTTTCTGTACAGAACATTGGCCTGGATCTTACAACTGAATTCCTAGGAAATAGGTAATTTTTAATGGTTGTTATTGTTATAGAAACAACATAAACACATTATATCTGGAAGCACCATGGGGAACTACTAAAGTTGGTAGTCTCACAAATCACAGGTCTTTTATGAAAGTGAGTTTCTTGGCTCTTGAACACAGAGCACTTTCCTTAATTTCATCTCTAGGAGGTACCAATTTTGGAAAGCATGACTAAACAGCATGCTGGCTTTCTCTCTACCCATTTACCAGACACACTCTTCCAAAGAAAGCAGTTCAGGGTTGGCCCCATTCCCTCTACAGTGGCAGAATACATGAAGAGCTGTCACTTTCAGGATCTTGGCTGCTTGTACAAATGTTGGGTGGGTTTAGACACAGAAGTACAATTTAATAGTTACATTTCTGGGTATTTTTTTTGGAAAGAAGAGGACAGAAAATAAAGAGTACCTGTTGTTGCTTTTATGGCACAAAATGTTCAGAGTAAAATAGGACCTGTGATCAGAGAATTGTGCTTCCTTCTTTTTCTTCATTCTTTATTTACATTCCAAATGATTTCCCCTTTCCTGGTTCCCCCCTCCCCATAAGTCCCATAAGCCCTCTTCCCCTCCACCAATTCCCCAATAAACCCCTCCCACTTCTCTGTCCTGGTAATCCCCTACATTGCTGCATCAAGCCTTTCCAGGACCAGGGCCTTCTCCATCCATCTTCTTGGGAATCATTTGATATGTTAGTTGTGTCTTGGGAATTCAGAGCTTCTGGACTAATATCTACATATCAGTGACTGCATTCCAAGCATATTCTTTTGTGATTGGGTTACATAAATTAGGATGATATTTTCCAGATCCAATCATTTGCCTAAGAATTTCATGAATTCATTGTTTTTAATTGCTGAATAGTATTCCATTGTGTAAATATATCACATTTCCTGTATCCATTCCTACACTGAGTGACATCTGGGTTCTTTCCAGCTTCTCCCTAATATAAATAAGGCTGCTATGAACATAGTGAAGCATGTGTCCTTATTGCATGCCCAGGAATCCTCTGGGATTATACGCAGGAGTGGTATAACAGGGCCCTCCAAAAGTGTCATGCCCAGTTTTCTGAGGAACCCCCAGACTGTTTCCAGAGTGGTTGTACCAACTTGCAATCCCACCAGATGTAGAAGAGAGTTCCTCTTTCTCAACATCCTCGCCAACACTTGCTGTCTCCTGACTTTTTAATATTAGCCATTCTGACTGGTATGAGGTGAAATCTCAGGGTTACTTGATTTGCATTTCCCTAATGACTAAAGATGCTGAACATTTCTTAAGGTGCTTCTCTGCCATTCAAATTTCTTCATGTGAAAATTCTTTGTTTAGCTCTATACCCCATTTTTAATAAGGTTATTTGGTTCTCTGGAGTCGAACTTCTTGAGTTCTTTGTATATATTGGATATTAGCCCTCTGTCAGATGTAGGGTTGGTAAAGATCTTTTCCCAATTTTTGGTTGCCTTTTTGTCCTTTTGACAGTGTCCTTTGCCTTACAGAAACTTTGTAATTTTATGAGGTCCCATTTGTCAATTCTTGATCTGAGAGTATAATCTACTGGTGTTCTGTGCAGGAACTTTTCGCCTGTGCCCATGTCTCCAGTTTCTTTTCTGTTAGATTCAGTGTGTGTGGTTTTATGTGGAGGTCCTTGATCCACTTGGAGTTGAGCTTAGTACAAGGAGATAAGAATGAACCAATTCAAATTCTTCTGCATGCTGACCTCCAGTTGCACCAGCACCATTTGGTGAAAAGGCTATTTTTTTCCATTGGATGTTTTCAGCTCCTTTGTTGAAGATCAAGTGACCATAGGTGTGTGGGTTCTTTTCTGGGTCTTCAATGCTATTCCATTGATCTACCTTCCTGTCACTGTACCAATACCATGCAGTTTTTAATACTATTGCTCTGTAGTACTTCTTGAGGACTGGGATAATGATTCCCCCAGAAGATGTAGGGTTGGTGAATATATTTTCCCAATTTGTTGGTTGCTGTTTTGTCCTTCTGACAGTGTCCTTTGCATTACAGAAACTTTGTAATTTTATGAGGTCTTATTTGTCAATTTTTGATCTTAGAGCATAAGCTATTGGTGTTCTGTTCAGGAACTTTCCCTGTGCCAATGTCCTCAAGGGTCTTCCCCAGTTTCTTTTCTATTAGTTTCAGTGTGTCTGCTTTTATGTGGAGATACTTGATCCACTTGGAGTTGAGCTTAGTACAATGAGATAAGAGTGGATCAATTTGCATTCTTCTGCATGATGACCTCCAATTGAACCAGCACCATTTGTTGAAAAGGCTATCTTTTTTGAGCTGCAGGCGGTCGCCGACCTGTGCGGACACCAACTCACTCTGGGTCTGGGCACTCTGGGCTGGGGACCATGGCCCAGGCAGCCACCTTGCATCGGGTAAGAACAGCGGGTGGTCACTGAGTTCACCTGCTCGGCTTCCAACTCGCCTGGAGATCTGTGCAGCCTGTGCTGGGATCCCCAGGCAGGACAGCCACCTTGCCTCAGGGCACCACAGTCTACTAACAGCAGAGACCAGGTACGGGGACAACAGAGGCCAGGACCAATGGCAGCTGCTCTGTCAGGCTCTTGCCTACACCCAGAGCCGAGGGAACCCAGTGGATGTCTCTAGGGGCCAGCCTGTCTGGCGTGCAGCAGAGGCCGCCATCTTGCCTCAAGTCAGAGCTGCAGGCAGTCGCCAACCAGTGCAGACACCAACTCACTCAGGGTCTGGGCGCTCTGGGCCCAGGACCCTGGCCCAGGCAGCAACCTTGCATTGGCTCAGACCGGCGGGTAGTCACTGAGCTCACCTGCTCAGATGCCAACTCACCCGGGGATCTGTGCAGCCTGTGCCCAGATCCCAGGCAGGACAGCCACCTTGCCTCAGAGCACCACAGACTGCTAACAGCAGGGACCAGGTACAGGGACAGAGGCCAAGAACGACTTCTGTGCGTGTTATGCCTGGTATACAGTAGAAGCAGCCACCTTGCCTCGGGGCACCTCAGACAGCTAACCAGACAGAGCCCTGTGGACTGAGAGCACCACCATCTAGGCTCCAGCAGTCCAACCAAGGAAGCTCTACTCCTGTAGGGAATCTCGTGGTTAGACAGAGCCCCAAGACCTGCCACCATCTTGCAGCTGTTGGCCTGACCAGGCAACCATAGAAAACCAACAGAGGAACCCAGGTCACCATAAAGATCTAACAGACGAGCCAAGATCTGTGGGAAAAAAGACCTGATTCTTAAGAGCTGGCATGTAGGCAGGCCAGGAGGAGACAGTGGAAGGCCAACTGCATACCCAGCAGCAAGCAACAAGGAGTATCAGGATTGGCCCAGAAGAGCTGAGGAGGTAATTAGGAGCCCTGTAGATTAAACTGTCCAGCATCCACCTTGAGAGCACAGTCACTCTCTGTGACTGCAGGAACTAAAGCCAGGCTCATAAGAGCTTCAAACACCAACCAGCAACAACCACAACAACTAACTCCAGAGATAAACAGATGGCAAAAGGCAAACGCAGGAATGTTACTAACAGAAATCAAAGCTACATGGCAGCATCTGAACCTAATTCTCCAACCACAGCAAGTCCTGGATACCCCCAAC
>BDUI01013755.1:34599-50645 GCA_002335545.1 Apodemus speciosus | reverse complement strand
ATCAAAATTATTGTTTAATTTACTCAAGAGTCTTATATTGAAATATATTTCTTTGCTACCACTTTAAAAAACTTACTTGAACATAGCTAGCTAGTCAAGTCATTGCATTCCTCATACTTGTTAGTATTGATAACATAACATCCAAATTTAAAGAAGGATATGGCTTCATCTAATGCACCTGTGTGTCAAGGGAAGACAGGCCAATTTTGATACAATAATAATGACAAAGCTAAGTTTTGTATGTGGCCTTTAGAATGACATGTGCTTTCAAATATTCCTTAAATGATTATTTCACTAAGGTCTAAAATTACATTTTTATATAGGAAATGTTCTCTTAACCTATTTCATTGTTTTGGGTGACTTTGAATCATATGTGGACTTCTATTCCATTGCCGCTGTATTTTCTACAGTCTTATATAAGACTAAATAAATCAGAAACTAAACTTCTCACATCTCTACTTGTACAAGTATTAGGTTTTTAGTTTCATTACAGCTTTTCTTACCTTACAAATTTCAAACTTTATTTTTTGTTTTACAAGAGCATTTTGTTTTCTCCATATAAGAATTATTAGGATCACTACATAGTAATTAAGTTAATTGTAATTACTCTTTTCATATTTATATTCCAGCCATTCCAGTGTAAATCCATGCTTGTATTTCATGCATATAATTATTTTTTTAAACTTCCAGATGCAGGTTTTATAGTCAAGAGTCATGGATGTTTAGGGAAAAAGGAAATCCTAGATGTTACTGAAAGACTCACCCATTTCTAAGCTCACAGAAAATTTGATCCTAATTCCTTCCAAGGATTTATCTAATGAGCATTAAAACATTTTCACTAACAGAAGTAGGATATAAAAGTCTCTCCAACATGTTAAAAGTATATTATGTATTTGATGGGTAATTTTATGACTTTAATATCCTTACATATTATCGTAATTTACAAACACAGTAAAATTCCATTGAGTAACACCTTGTTATGTATTGGCAGAGATAGCATAAAATTATTAAATTTGCAAATTAGTGATTCAAAAATCTTTAGTATAGTATCCAATGGATTTAAAGGTTAACATTATAAAAACTCAATCAATAATAAAATCAAACACAGTGTCCTTCTAGTCATCTCGCATCTATAATTCTTATTTCAGGCACTGAAATTTAACATACCATCTAAACTTAGATGCATAAAATAAAGACAAAAAATCAAATCTTAAAATAGTTAGAAATATGAGAGACAATATCTCTATTAAGTAAAATTATTACTTCACTTATTCTTACTTTTATTAAGGCAATATTTTCTAATATCAACAATACTATTTTAACATTTTAATAATTTCGATAAAATTATTTTTTCACATTACTAATGTCATTTTTGAATACACAAACAGAATCATTTGAATTATGAATAATTACTAGTATTAGAAAATAATAAATGTTTGAATTATATTAGTTATTTCATAGTTTGAAGATCTCTTAGAAAAGACAGATATGCATATGATATATATATACACATACATATGTGTGTGTGTCTGTTACAATTGAAAATTACAAATATATTCTTATTCTGAAGTGAGGAAAATTTATTTAAATGTCATAAGAAAATTCTTTCCTCTTCAGTGTTTTCAAGGTACAATGGTACTGATGAACATATGAATTCATAAATCTGTGAGGGCAAATACAAAACCTGAACAAGCTCAAGATAGATGAGATTCAAAACACTGAGTAGGGGCAGTGGCCATAACCCTTTTCTTAATTGAGAAGTGCTGCCCAATGAAAGGACAGTTTTCTCTGATGGAGTATCACAGGGAATGTCAACCATATTTCATGTTTAGTCTTATGCCTAGGAGCAGTTGATCAATACAAAATGAATTCAAGGCTATTTTTCTGGATTTCTTTGTTGTTGTTGTTCATCTGAGCATGTTGGTATTAGTGATTTTCTGAGGATTTTTGATTTCTTGATTTTTATTTTTTTTTGTTTTTGATGATTTTTTTTAGAGAGATAGAGAGAAAGAACCTAAAATTTGGAGGGTATAATTGGTAGAAAAATCTGGGAGGCATTCAAATATAGGACACATGCTCAAAATGTATTATATGAAATATTATTTGACCATAATGATAAAAATAGCTTCATCTTAATTACAGACACACACACACACACACACACACACACACAAATCAACACTGCAAAAACACTCAAGTTCATAGAACAGCAACAAAAGGAGACTTCATCTAATTTTTTATGTCATATTATTATTTCCACAAAACCAGCATAGTCTATTATAGAAATTTTCATCAAATTAATGAGCTTTATTTTTCACTCAGAGAGGGCTATCTCTCTAAACTTGGGTTACAAAAAATAGCATAAAATACATAACAGGATATGGTTCCTATAGTCTAAAATCTGTAACATAAGTTTTTTTTTTCAAGGGTTGGGGATTTCTAAAGAAATTTTGGTTATTTTGGTTTTGTAGAAACTTGATTGAATATTTTAAAATTATTTATCAGAACATCTTATCTTCTCAGGGTACACTCATGATGGATCCTGGGAGCCTCTCACATCCCTTGTATCTGGTACTTTCTAGCGGTTCCCCCTGTTCCAATCCTTCACTGCCACATGTTTCTCTTCATTGTCCTGGCCCTTGTGATTTCCCTCCTTACTCTCACAAACCTGATCTTGCCCCCTTTACTTCCCTTCCACTCCCCTCTCCCTTCCATGACCCTTCCTCCATTTAGCTCCTATGATTATTTTGTTACTACTTATAAGGATTCAAGCACCAAATGCTTTTGTGTTCCTTCTTGTTAAGCTACTTGCAGTCTATCTGAGTTGTACTGTGGTTATTCTGAACTTTTGGGCTAATATCCACTTAGCAGTGAGTACTTCTGATGCATGTCCTTTAGGGTCTGGTTTACCTCAGTCAGTATGATTTTTTTTTATTACCATCCATTTGCCTGGAAAATTCATGCAATCAAAATTTTTAATAGCTGAAGATAATTCAATTGTGTAAATGTACATTTTCTGTATTCAGTCCTCCATTAAGTGATGTCTGAGTTGTTTCCAGCTTCTAGCTATTATAAATAAGGCTGCTATGAACATAGTGGAGCATGTGCCCTTGTTATATGTCATCTTTGAGCATGTGCCCAGGAGGGGTAAAGCTGTGTCCTTGGGTAGAACTATTTCCAATTTTCTGAAGAGCTGCCAGAATGTTTTTCAGATTGGTTGTACCAGCTTTCAATCCCACCAACAATGGAGGAGTGTTCCTATTTCTCCACATCCTCACCAGCATCTGATGTCACCTGAGTTTTTTATCTTATCCATTCTGATTAGTATGAGGTAAAATATCAGGGTTGTTTTGATTTGCATTTCCCTGATTACTAAGGATGTTGAATATTTCTTTAGGTGCTTCTCGGCCTTTCAAGATTCCTATGTTGAGAATTCTGCATTTAGCACTGTACCCCATTTTTTTTAAAAGGCTCATTTAGTTCACTGGAGTCTAACTTCTAGGGTGCTTTATATACATTGTATGTCAGCCTTCTATTGGATGAAAGGTTGTTTTTTTCCCAATCTGCAGGTTGCCTATTTGTCTGAGTCACAGTGTCCTTTGACTTACAGAAGCTTTTCAATTTTATGAGGTCCCATTTGTCAATTGTTAATTTTAGAGCCTTTTCCGTTCTGGAAACTTTCCCCTGTGCTAATGTGTTCAAAGCTCTTTTGCAATTACTTGTCTACTAGATTTATCATGTCTGGTTTTTTGTGGAGGTCCTTATCCACTTGAACTTGAGCTTTCTACAAGGAGATAAAAATAGATCAATTTGCCTTCTTCCAAATACAGATCTCCAGTTAGACAAGCATCATTTACTGAAAATGCTGTCTGTTTTCCACTGGATGATTTTGGATTCTTTGTCAAACATCAAGTGACTATAGGGTTGTGTTTAAACCTGGACCTTCAATTCTATTCCATTAACTGGCCTGTCTGTCTCTGTACCAATATCATATTGTTTTAAATCACTACTGATCTGTAGTACAGCTTGAGGTCAAGGATGATTATTCCCCCAGATTTTTTTTTATTTTTTTTTATATTTAAGTTTATTTTTGTGATCCTAGATTTTTTTTCTTATACCTGATGAAGTTGAGAATTTCTCTACCTCTGAAAAAAATGTGTTGGAATTTTGGTAAGATCTGCATTGAATCATTAGACTGCTTTTGGTAAGATGGGTATTTTTACTATGTTAATGAACATTAGAGATATTTCAATTTTCTGAATTCTTTGATAACTTTCTTCAGAGACTTGAAATTCTTGTGATACAGATTTTTCACCTGCTTGGTTAGAAGTACACCAAGATATTTTATAATATTTTTTTTACTATTGTGAAGGGTGCTGTTTCCATAATTTCTTTCTCAGTCTAATTATCTTTTGTGTACAGGAAGGCTACTGATTTGTTTGAGTAAATTTTATACCCACACACTTTGCTGAAATTGTTTATCAGGTATAGAAGTTCTCTGGTAAAATTTTGTTTTTCTTTATATATACTATCATATCATCTGAAAATCATGATACTTTGACTTCTTATTTTCCAATTTGTGTCCCCTTGATCTCTTTTTGTTGTCTAATTGCACTAGACTGAAATTTGAGAACTATATTGAATAAATAGGGAAAGAGTATGTAGCCTTATACTGTCCCTGATTTTAGTGGGATTGCTTCAAGTTTTTCTCCATTTGATATTGGCTATTGAATTGCTGTACATTGTTTTCATTATGTTTAGGTGCATACCTTGAATTTATGATATATCTGAGACTTTTAACATGAAGGGTTGTTGTATTTGTCAAAAGCGTTTCCAAAATCTAGTGAGATGATCATAAGATATTTTCTTTGATTTTATTGATATAGTAAATTATGTTGATGAATTTCATTATATTGAATCATTCCTTCATCCCTGGTTTGAAACATACTTGAACATGGTGAATGTTTATTTTGATGTATTTTTTGTATTTGGTTTGTGACAATTTTTTGGAGTATATTTTGCATTAATATTCATAAGGGAAATTGCTCTGATGTTTGTTTTTTTCTTTGTTGTGTCTTTGTGTACTTTAGGCATCGGTGTAACTGTGGCTTCATAGAATGAATTCTGCACTAAAGCCATCTGGTTTGGGGATGTTTTTTAGTTGGAAAATTATATTTATTACTTCTATCTCTTTAAGGGTTATGGGATTGTTTAGATGGTTTATCTGATCCTGATTGAAATCTGTACCTTGTATCTGTCCAGAAGATCAAGAAGTTCACTGAGATTTTCATTGGCTTTTGTAATAGGGTCTGATTATTTTTGTAATTTCCTCAGTTTCTGTCTCACTTTTCATTTTGTATTTTGTTTATTTGGATACTGTCTCTGTGTCCTTGAGATAGATTTCCTAAGGCTTTATGTATCTTGTTGATTTTCTCAATGAACCAGCTACTAATTTTGCTCATTCTTTGTATAGTTATCTTGGTTTCTAATTAGTTGTGTTCTACAATGAGTTTTATTATTTTCTGCAGTCTAGTCCTCTTAGGTGAGTTTGGTACTTTTTTCTAGAGCTTTCAAAAGTGCTGCTACGTTGCTAGTGTAGGATCTCTCCAATTTCTTTATAAAGAAACTCAGTGCTATGAGTTTTCTTTTAGCAATACTTTCATTGTGTCCTACAAGTCTGGGTATGCTGTGCCTTCAATTTTGTCAAATTCTAGAAAGTCTTTAATTTATTATTTCTTCCCTGATCAAATTATCATTGGGTAGAGAGTTTTTCAGCGTCCATTGGTATGTGAGCTTTCTGTTGTTTTCGTTGTTATTGAAGAACAGCCTTAGTGTGTGGTAATCTGGTAGAATGCATTGAATTATTTCAATCTTCTTATATCTATTGAAATTTGTTTTGTGTTACATTATATGGTCAGTTTAGGAGAAGGCACCATGAGGTACTGAGAAGAAGTAATATTAATTAGATTTAGGGGAATATGTTCTATAGATATCATTCAAATCCATCTGGTTCATAACTTCTGTTAGTTTCACCATGTTTAGTTTCTGTTTCCATGATTTATCTATTGGTGAGAGTGTGGTGTTGAAATCTCCCACTATTATTGTATGAGGTTTTGAGATTTAGTAACTTTTCTTTTACAACTCTGGGTGCCCTTGCATTTGGGGTGTAGATTTTCAAAACTGAGAGTCCATCTTGATTTTTTTATGAATGTGAAGTGTCCTTCCCCATCTTTTTCATAACTTTTTTGAAAGTCTATTCTATTGGATATTAGAATGGCTACTCCAAATTCTTTCTTGGGATCATATGCTTTGAAAAAGAATTTACAGCATTTTACTCTGAGGAAGTATCTGTCTTCATTGCTGAAGTGTGTTTCTTGTATACAATTAAATGCTGGTCGTGATTCAGCATCCAGTCTATAATCCTTTTCCTTTTTATGGTGGAATTTAGTCTATTGATGTTGAGAAATATTTAATACCAATGATTGTTGCTTTGTTTTATTTTTGCTTTCATAGGTGGTATTATGTGTATGATACTCTTCTTTTGGGTTTGTTGTGAGTATTTTAATTTCTTGGTTTTACTCAGGTGTAATTTCTCTCCTTGTGTGGAGTTTTCCTTCCATTATTATCTGTAGCGATTGTTTAGTTGAAAGATATTGTTTAAATTTGGATTTGTCATGAAATATATTGGATTCTCGATTTATGTTGATTGAAAGTTTTTCTGAGTGTCGTAGCCTAATGCCGGCATCTGTATTCTCGTAGGATCTTCATGATATCTGTCCACATTCTTTTAGCTTCTAGAATCTCTGTAGAGAAATCTGGTGTAATTCTGAAATATCTACTTTTATATGTTGCTTACCCTTTTTCCTTCACTGCTTTTATCATTCTTTTTTGTTTTGTGCATTTGTTGTTTTGGTTATTATGTAACAGGAGGAATTTATTTCTGGTCCATTTTACTTTGCATTATGTAGGCTTTTTGTGTGGTTATGGAAATCTCTTACTTTAGGTTAGGTTAA
Source organism: Apodemus speciosus (assembly GCA_002335545.1). Classification (NCBI taxonomy): domain Eukaryota; kingdom Metazoa; phylum Chordata; class Mammalia; order Rodentia; family Muridae; genus Apodemus; species Apodemus speciosus. Next base: position 43,632 of record BDUI01013755.1, on the reverse strand, counting down.
GTTTTCTTCTATTACTTTGTTTATGTTTACTAGCCCTTCGAATTTAGAATCCTTATGCTCTTCTATACCTACTACTTTTGGGGTTGGGTCTTTTCATTGTATCCTGGATTTCCTGGATGATTTGGGTTAGGAGCTTTTTGTACTTTGCATTTGACTGTTGTGTGAATGCTGTCTATGGTATAGTCTATGCTTGAGATTCTCTCTTCTATTTCTTGTACTATGTTGATGAGGCTTGCACCTGCAACTTTGGCACTCTTTCCTAGCTTTTTTCATCTCCAGGGTTGTCTCCCTTTGTAATTTCTTTATTGCTTCTATTTCCATTTTTAGATCCTAGACAGTTTTGTTCAATTCTTTCATCTCTTTGATTGTGTTTCTCTGTGTTTCTTTAAGGTGTTTAAGTGTTTCCTCTTTAAACACTTCTACCTGTATTTCTTTACGGGAGTTATTTCTGTCCTCCTTAAGGACCACTATTACCTTCAAAACATGGGATTTTAGGTCAGAATCTTGCTTTTCAGGTTTCCTAAGGTATCCAGGGCTTATTGTGGTAGGAGAACAGGGTTATGATGGTACCAAGTGGAGCCGGTTTCTGTTGCTTGTATCCTTGTGCTTGTCTCTTGCCATCTGTTTATTTTTGGTGTTAACTGGCCTTGCTGTCTCTGTGCCTCCTTTGAACTTTGTTATGATTGAAAGCCTTGGATCAGGCTGTCTCTGCTTTTAGGAGTGCTCTCAAATGTCTGATCTGTAAGACTGGGTGAGACAGATCTCCTATGATCATGGTGATGTCAGAACTCATGGGTGTCAAGCTGTCACTGGGTATGGGAAGAGTGGGTTGGTGGCTGGAACACAGGTTTTCTTTGTAGAATCAGATCTGAAGAAAGATGTATATGTGGCAGTGCAGTATGTCCTGGATCTAATGGGCCCTGAATGGGTAGGGAGAATGTCCCAGTTAGGACAGATTGGATCAGGGTATCTCACCCTTGAGCCTGATGGTGTTAGAAATCCAGGGGGTCAGCTGGTCACTGGTTATATGTTCCTCGGCACAGTTCTTATTGATGGTGTTTATTTTTTAATTGAGTTTTATTTTTTATGTATTTTCACATTTTTCTTAAAACTTTCATATATTCCTAGCATCCAAAATAGGGTTTGCATTTAGTGACTGTATGTGGGATGGATCCTCAGGTGGGGCAATCTCTGGATGACCTTTCCTTCAGTATCTGCTCCACACTTTGTCTCTGTATTTGCTCACCCTTCAAAGAAGGACATAAGCACTGACTCTATAGTCTTCCTTCTTTTGGAGCTTCATGTGGTCTGTGAATTGCATCAGGTATTCTAAGCTTTTGGGCTAATATCCATTATCAGCAAGTGCATACCCTGTGTGTTCTTTTGTGATTGGGTTTCCTTAATCAGGATGATATTTTTCCGTTTCATCCATTTGCCTTTGAATTTCATGAATCCGTTGTTTTTAATAGCTGAGTAGTACTCCATTATGTAAATTTATCACATTTTCTGTATCTATTCCTCTGTTGAGGGATATCTTGGCTGTTTCCAGCTTCTGGCTATTATAAATAAGGCTATTATGAACTTAGTGGAGCATGTGTCCTTATTATAGTTTGGAACATCTTTTGGGTATATGCCTAGGAGTGGTATATCTGGGTCCCCACATAATATTATGTCCAAATTTCTGAGGAACCACCAGACTGATTACAAGTGTTCATACCAGTTTGCATTCCCAACAAAAGTGGAGGAGTGTTCCTTTTTTTCCCATATCCTTGCCAGCATCTGCTGTCATCTGAGATTTTGATCTTACCCATTCTGCCTGGTGTGAGATGGAATCTCAGGGTTGTTTTGATTTGCATTTCCATGATGACTAAAGAAATTGAACATTTTTATTTATTTATTTGCTCTTTATTTATTTTTATGTATTTGTTTATTTATTCATTTATTTATTTTACACTCCATATTTTATTCCTGTCCATTCACCCTCTGACTGTTCCATGTCCCATTCTAACTCTTCATCCCCCGTATTCATGTGGATGTCCCTACCCCACACCTACCTCACCTCCAAACTCTCTGAGGCCTCTAGTCTCTTGATGGTTAGGTGCATCATCTCTTAATGATCATAGACTCAGCAGTCCTCTACTGTATGTGTGTTGTGGGGCTCATATCAGCTGGGGTATGCTACCTGTTTGGTGGTCCATGTTTTAACGGAACTCAGGGGCCTAGATAAGTTGAGACGGCTCATCTTCCTACAGGATCTCCTTTCTCCTCAGCTTCTTTAAGCCTTCCCTAATTCAACAACAGGGGTCAGACACTTCTGACCATTGGTTGGCTACAGATATCTGCATCTGACTCTTTCAGCTGCTTGTTGGGTTTTCCAGAGTATGGTCATATTAGGTCCCTTTTTGTGAGCTCCATAAACACAGTAATAGTATCAGGCCTTGGGATATCCCCTTGAGATGGATCCCACCTTGGACCTGTTGTTGGACCTTTTTTTCCTCAGGCTCCTCTCAATTTCCATCCCTGTAATTATTCCCGAGAGTAACACTTATGAGTCAGAGGTGTGACTGTGGGATAGCCCCCACTCCCTCATTCGATACTCTGTCTTCCTTCTGGAGTCGGGCTATATAAGTTGCCTCTCTCTACTTTCTGGCATTTTATCTAAGGTCCCTTCTTTTGAGTCATGATAGTCTCTCACCTCCCTGGTCTCTGGTAAATTCTGTAGGGTTCCCTCAACCTTCTATCTCCTGAGGTTGTCCATTTTCATTATTTCTGCTGGCCCTCAGGGCTTCAGTCCTTTTCCCTCACCCAATACCAGATCATGTTCCCTTTTCCCCACATACAACCTTCATCACTTCCCCTCCCATGTCCCTACCTCCCCACTTGTGATTGCTTTGTTCTCCATCCCAAATGTGACTGAGGCACCCTCCCTAGGACACATCAGCTTGTTGACCTTTTTGAGTTTTGTGGACTCTCTCTTGGGTGTTCTGTACTTTTATGGAGGGTGGGTTAATATCTAATTATTAGTGAATACATACCATGCATGTCCTTTTGTTTTTGAGTTACTTCACTCAGAATGATATTTTCTAGTTACATCCATTTGCCTGCAAAACTCAGGATGTCCTTATTCTTAATAGCTGAGTAATATTCCATTGTGTACACGAACCACATTTTCTGTATCCATTCTTCTGTTGTGAGACATCTGGGTTGTTTGCATCTTCTGGCTATGACAAATAATGGTGCTATGAATGTAATAGAACATGTGTCCCTGTGGCATGTTGGGGCATCTTTTGGGTATATTCCCAAAAGTGGTATTGCTGGGTCTTCAGGTAGATCAATTTCCAATTTTGTGAGGAACCTCCAGATTGATTTTGTGAGTGGTTGTACCAGTTTGCAATTCCACCAGCAGTGTAGGAGTGTTCCTCTTTCTCCACAACCTCTTCAACATGTCTTGTCACCTGAGGTTTTGATCTTCATCATTCTGACTTGTATGAGATAGAATCTCAGAGTCATTTTGTTTTGCATATCTCTGATAACTACGAAGTTTGAATATTTCTTTAGATGTGTCTCAGCCATTTGAGATTCCTCAGATGTGAAATCTTGGTTTAGTCCTATATTCTATGTTTTTTATTGGGTTGTTTGGTTTTTGGTGAATAGATTCTTGAATTCTTTTTATATTGTGAGTATTGGCCCTCTATTGAATGTGGGATAAATGAAGATTTTTTTTTCTACCTGTGGATTGAGGATTTGTTTTATTGACTATGTCCTTTGTCTTAAAGAAACTTACCAGTTTTATGAGGTCCTACTTATCAATTCTTAATCTTAGAGTGTGAGCCATTGGAGTTCTGTTTAGGGAATTTACCCCTGTCTCAATGAGTTCAACTCTCTTTCCCAGTTTCTTTTCTATTAGATTTAATATATCTCATTTTATGTTGAGGTCTCTGATACACTTGGACTCGAACTTTGAGAAAGGTGACAAATAAGGGTATATTCTCATTTTCCTACATAAAGACAGCCATTTAGACCATCACCATTTATTGAGGATGGTTTCTTTTTGTCCATTGCATATTCTTGGCATCTTTGTCTCCTGTTGGCTTTTTTGTGAGAAGCTTAATATCTTGTCCTTTCTTTGGTGCAGATACCTTTATTTGTGTCAGAGTTTTCTTTTTAGGATCCTTTGTAGGGCTGGATTGGTTGTTGAGTCCTTTTGAATTTGGTTTGCCCTGGAATATTTTGTTTTCTCCGTCTATGTTGATTGAGAGATATCCTGTGTATAGTAGCATGGGCTGGCCTTTGTGTTCTCTTATAGTCTATATGACCACTGACAATGCTCTCTGGCTTTCATAGTCTCTCTTGAGAAGTCTGGTGTAATTCTAATAGGTCTACCTTTGTATCTTACTTGTCCCATTTCCCTTACTGCCTTTAATATGCTTTCTTTGTTCTGTGCATTTAGTGTTTTGATTATTATATGACAAGAGGATTGTCTTTTCTGGTCCCATTTATTTGGTGTTCTACAGGTTTCTTGTACCTTTGTGGCCATCTTTTTCTTGAATTTGGGGAAGATTTCCTCTATGATTTGTTGAAGATATTTTCATGTCCTTTGAGCTGGGAATCTTTATTCTCTTCTATTCTAATTATTTTTAGAATTGGTCTTTTCATTGTGTCCTGAATTCCCTGGAAGATTTGGGTTGTAAGGTTTTTTTTGTTTGTTTGTTTGTTTTTGTTTTTGTTTTTTGTTTATTTTGTTTGTTTGTTTGTTTGAATTTTCTGTGACAGTTGTGTTAATCTCTTCTATGGTATCTTCTACACCTGAGATTCTTTCTTCTATCTCTTGCATTCTGTTGGTGATACTTACATCTGTAATTCCTGAACTCTTTCCTAGGGTTTCCATTTCCAGTTTTGCCTCCATTTGTGTTTATTGTTTCTACTTCCAGTTTTAGGTCTTGAATCATTTTATTGAATTCCTTCAACTGTTTACCTGTGTTTTCTTATATTTCTTTCAGTGAGTTATTGATATGCTCTTTAAAGGACTCTATTCTCTTCATGAGATAGGAATTTAGGATATATTCCTGATTTTCATGTTTATTGTTTTATTGAGGGCTTGCTTTGGTGAGACAACTTGGTTCTGATGATGCCCATGTATATTGGCTTCTGATGCTTATGCCCTTGTGCTTGCCTTTCACCATCTGGATATCCCTGGTATTTGTTGGTCTTGGTGACTGTCTAGAGACTGAGTTTTTTGTCACTGGGTTGCTTTGGGTCTCCTGGTAGGCCTGTATCCTTAGCTGTAGCAGAACACCTGTCAGGCCTTCCAAATGGGGACTCATCACAGGGGCAGTGAAGCTGCTGATCTATTGTGCTGGCTTCATTCGATATCCTGGGATGCCTTCAGATTGTTGGGTCTTCAGTGGAGCAGTCAAGCTGTTGTCCAACTATTCTGAGTGCAGCTGATCCTCAAGTGCTCTGAGTGTAGCTATTCCTCAACTGCTCTGAGTAGAATGGATCCTCTACTGCTCTGAATGCAGTGGGTCCTCTAGAATGTGTCAGAATATGTTGTCTTCATGGTAGAAGACCAGCTACAAGTCTACCCCAGCATAAGGGCCAGGAAGAAGGTGCAGAAGGGTGGAGGGCAGTGGTATTCAGGAGGGCAGGGGTTTCATGGGTGATGGGTCCAGCCACCTCTGGACTCAGGAGGTGGGATGGGATTATTACCAACTCCTCTGAGTGCAGAGGGTCCTTTAGGATGGGTCAGGATATGGTTTCTTCACTGAAGTAGACCAGCTAAGAGTCTGCCCCAGCCGAAAGGACCAGGCAGAAGGGGCTGAACATTTCTTTAGGTGCTTCTCAACCATTCATGTTTCCTCAGTTGAGAATTCTTTGTTTAGTTCTGCACCTCATTTTTAGTAGGGTTATTTGATTGTCTAAATTCTAATTTCTTGAGTTCTTTGTATATATTGGATTTTAGCCTTCTATAGGATGTAAGATTGTTAAAGACCTTTTCCCAATCTGTTGGTTGCTGTTTTGTCCTTTGGGCAGTATCCTTTGTCTCACAGATGCTTTGCAATTTTATGTGGTCCCTTTTGTCAATTCTTGATTTTAGAGCATAAGTCTTTGGTGTTCACCTCAGGAAAATTTCCCCTGTGCCCGTGTATTCAAGGCTCTTTCTCAGTTTCTTTTTTATTAGTATCAGTGTGTCTGGTTTTATGTAGAGGTCCTTGATCCACTTGGACTTGAGCTGTGTACAAAGAGATACAAATGAATCAATTTGCCTTCTTCTACATGTTGACTGCCAGTTGAAGCAGTACCATTTGTTGAAAATGTTGTCTGCTGAGAGGCTCTGCTAGAACTTGACATATACTGAGGCAGATGCTCTTAGCCAACCATTGAACTAATCATGGGGTTCCCAAAGGAGGAGTTAGAGAAAAGACTAAAGGAGTTGAGTGGGTTTGCAACCCCATAGGATGAAGAACAATATCGTTCAACCAGAACTCCCAGTGTCTAAACCACCCACCAAGGAGTACATATAGAGGAATCCATGGCTCAAGCTATATTTGTAGCAGAAGATGGCCATTTGGGGCATCCCTGTGAAGGCTCAATGCCCCAGTGTAGGAGAATGTGAGGGCAGGAAGGTGTGAGTAGTTCTGTGGGTGCACACCCTCATAGAAGTAGGAAGAATGTTGTTTCTCAGAGGAATCGTGAAAGGGCATAACATTTGAAATGTAAATAAATAAAACATCAAATAAAACATCGTATAATAAAAGAAATACTAATGTATAAAAGTTTCAATTAACTGTTTTATTAGGCTCTATTTAACATTACTTCTACAGATAATAGTATATAAATGAACTTATCATATAGTGTAAAGAAATCATAAATTTAATTTTGGTCATAGTTATTGCAGTACCTTGGAATAGAGGGTCCGTCTTTATTCTATACCCACTATACTTTATGTCCTCATTTATTTTTCCTTATTGAGTCTAATTAATATTACCTATATATTCTTAAATGAATGGCGATTTATTGGATCATCTTATCAAACCAGGGGCCACATCCTTAAAAAGAATACCTATCTCTTGGTCTTCCAGAATCTCTCAATTACTCATAGTTTCTCAGCTAGTGGTGGGACTTTGTATCTAATTCTCTTCCATATGCTAAGATTTTTGTCTTGCTAGAACTTTAACAAATCTTGTGTATTTGGTCACAAACTGCTATGGATTCATATAGGCAGCTTAGTTTCAAGTTCTGTAAAGACATTTTTCTTGTTCTCATTTACAACCTCTAGCTCTTACAATCTTTTTACATCCTTTTCCACAATAATTCCTGAGTCTTGAGAAGAGATGATGTATAGATATCCTGTTTAAGCCTGAGCAATATGAAGCAACTTACTCTGCTGTGGGTCTGTATGTTATTTACTACCTAATGGGAAAGAAGCTTCTTTGAGGAATTAGTGAAATTCTATGATCAAATCATATTATGAGAAGTTGTTAGGAATCAGTTTAATAAACTGCACCATTAGCATAATTGTAGTAGTAGGTTCTCCCTTATGGCCTATAACTACACACTTTTGCTTTTCACCTATATCTGTGTCAGACATGGGATTCTTCACATGGAACAGGCCTTAATCCAATCAAAAAGTGATAGTTTACTTATTTGATATTTGTGACATTAATATACCAGTGGACATATCTTACTAGAAAGGTCATAGTTGTAACTTTTAAGGTTCTCATATATGTGATGAGGATAGGTGTTAAGGAATTTTTACCTGGAGGTGTGTGCATAGTACCTTCTGGGTCTGTAAAAATTAGCCAGTAGCTATGAAGCTTCCAAGTCAATACTAGCTTTACTTCTCATGGTCTATGACAGAAGTGTGTAATGACTACACAATAAGTGAAAAAAGTACAGGACTGGAAAGATGAACATATATTCACTGTTGTAACTACAAGCTTCTATATGCTAACACTTCACCCCACCATGGGAATTAGATTGGGGTTCCTAAACTCCTAATTCTAACACATGAATCAGTTGTAACCTTCCTGGGCATATGCCCAAAAGATTATATATTACTATATTAACAGGTATTCTTGTGTACTCACTTTTGCTCTATTAACAATAGTCAGGAAATAGGAAGCACTAGATGTTCATGACTTGATGAATGAACAATAAAATATGTAGTACATTTCCATATTTTTCATCTGTTAATTAAAATAAAGCACTTAAACTATCAGGTAATGATGGAGCTGGAAACAATCATTTTGAATGAGGTAATTCAGACCCACAGAGATGTCATTCATGTTTTTTTTTTCTTTATATAATTTTTGGAAGTTAACTTTGAACTTTAAGGAATGTGGTTTCATTTGGAATTTACACAGAATTCAGAATATTAATATTAATTCTAAAATTATATTAGTAAGAGGCCTTGGAAAGAGGTAGCTTTCAGAGGGAGAAATGTAGAGCACAATAATGTTTAGACTAAAGATCTCAGATCTTTTAAAGATAACTATGTAATACTGGCCTGCCACCGCAGCCTTCTTCCCTGTTGCTTGGACTGGATGAAAGGCCCAGGTACCCGTGTTATCCTGAGTTATACTGAGTCTAAGATCTCTGGGGACCCTAACAGCCAGGCAGTAATCTGCGCTCAGGAGCTAAGCAGAACAGGGGTTCCTGTAGCCCAGACAGGAGTGGGTTCTGCGCCCTGAGGGGATCCTGCACTCCCTGCTGCTGCCATTGTGGCCACTGCCAACTCACACCAAGCTGGCTCCAGCAACCAGGAGACCCCAAGTTTAAGACCTCTGGGGACTCGAGCCAACAGACAGTGAACTGCACTCAAGAGTTAAGCAGAGCAGCGGGCCCTGCTGGCCAGCCAGGTGTAGGTACTGGGCCCTGCAAAGGCCACCATCTTGCCTCAGATCAGAGCTGTGGACGGTCGCCGACATGAGTGGCCAGCAACTTACTTGGTGTTCTGTGTGGGCTGTACCTGGATTACAGCAGAATCAGCCACCTAGCCTCGGGGCACCTCAGACAGCTAACCAGACAGAG
>BDUI01013754.1:24162-36866 GCA_002335545.1 Apodemus speciosus | reverse complement strand
AGAGTATCTGGAATCCTTCCCTAAAAGGCACTATCTGGACAAGGGTGTTCAGAGGTGGAACGCATCGAAATACTTCAGATACTGAAGGAAGAGTGTCGAGCCAGAGGGATGGGCAATGCCAAGGTCCTCAGATGGGAACTAGGTCGGCAAGCTGGCAGGAGAGGAGAGGAGAGGTGGGGCTGCGATCACAAAGGTCAAAGGGCAGATCATGTAGGGCCTTGTAGACATTCTGTCTTTGGTTCTAAAAGAAGCAGGGCCATTTTCCCCTGACAGTTTTACTGAGTATAATTTACATACTATAAAATTCATCCTTTGTAAGTGCGCACGTAATGATGTCCAGTAAATTACTCTCCGGCACCTACACCACCATCCATCAGGATGTCTCCTTTACCCCTTCCTGCCTGTCACATCTGCCCGCCCCCATCGCCAGTCTCAAGCAACACCAGCCTGCAGCCTGTCTCTGTGGAGTTGCCTTTCTGGACATTAACAAAGGAAGGCCTACAGTTAGCACAGCTTTGGTCTTTTGACTTTTCATTCTTCATGGAGTTGAGCATCAGAGAATTTTGGCTCTCAGAGAGTCCCTTCATGGGTACAGGCCACATTACACACACTCGTGCACGTGCACACACATACACGGGCTTGCGCGCGCGCGCACATACACACACACACACACACACACACACACACACACACACACGCCATCATTACCGAGGCATGGTTGTGCTTCCACTCTTTGGCTGAACTGTGCTGCCCTGTCTCTGTGTGGACATTTGTCCCTTTGTCTCTACCGTAGATACTTTGGCGGGTATGCTAAATTCATGTTGAACTTTGTGAGATTTCAAATGTGGCCATCATGTAGGGCTTGCTCTAAAGCGAGTGGCTGGAGGCCATCTTCCCGAGGCTTATTATCGAGTTTAAGCAAACATGCCAAATGGAGGACAAAGTAGGCCTGGCACAGGTACCCCGGGCCCATGCTCAGGCTGGCTCTGAAGTCCTCGTGGAGGACCTGGTCCAGGCCACCCCAGRATACAAACTCAGTTGGAGAGGAGCAGGRAGACCTGTCTCATCTCCTCCCTCSGCTAGGACCAATCCCCAGCCAGTTTCCTCRTAGCCAAAGTGTGAAAATCCGCTAGTTTGGAGAAGCAGCCGCATCAGGCACGGACTTTTTCCGAAGCTGTGGAGCCCTCTCCCCCCAGGGAGATGACAAAATTTTCTTTGCAATTAAAATTCCTTTGAAACTGGGACCAAAGAAAACGCAGAGCAGAAAGCTTTTCAAACGACTCCTCTGTAGCAATTACCATGCCTGCATTCCAACAGGCTGCTTCCTCCTCCCTCCCGCCAGCGGCGCTGGGAGCTGTCCTGCCTGGGCTCTGCTTTGCAGCCACCGAGCCACCCAGGAGCCTCTTCCTGGATGGTCCCTGCTTTTCTGCTCACTCGTAGCTTCTACATCCCTCCCACATGCAGCCTCCGTGCAGGCTCCGGCGTACGTGATCCACTTCCTGTGAGACTCCCTTCCAGCCCAGTGAATGGCTCATCTGCTGAGACCCAGTTCCATCTGTGCGCTTACCAGTCCTTCCTGGTACCTCTGCCTGCCTCTGGCCCGTCCCTYGCTCACAGCTCACAGCCCACAGCCCTGCCTCTCACCTCGCCATCTCATCTGTTGGAATCTCATCAGAGCGTGATGCAAACACCTTTAAAGAGCCGAGATGCTGCAGATCCAGCTTCACGTCTTTCCTTCAATCGACAAATAGTTATTTCGTTTATTTTTTGAGGCAAGGTCTCATCGAGTCCAGGCTGAGCTATAGCCCTCCAGGTCTACACCCCCCACCCAGAGGCCTATTTCCTCCAGCTCACGCCTCCCTTAAGGTAACAGAGCATTTCTAAAGTCTTACCAGCTGGGGACCAAATGTTCAAACACGTGAACCTATAAAGGACCTTCCAGTATGTTTTTGAGACAGGGTCTCATATACCCCAGGCTGGCCTTGAACTCAGCGAATAGCTGAAGTTGGCCTTGATCTCTTGATCCCCCGTCTCCACCTCCAGATTGTTGCTGGGACCACAGGTACGCACCCCATGTCTCCTTTATACAGTGCTAAGGATCAAACCCAGGGCTTCTGGCATGCTAGGCAAGACTGAGCTACTGCACAACAAATATTTATGAAGCCATTAAAATAGGCCACACGCTGTGCCCAAGCCTTAGAGATTAGCCATCTCTGTGTTTAGAAACAGGGCGCTGAGGTTTGGGGACAAACCCTTAAGCTTAAAGGAGCTAAGAGTGTTGGATAAAATACAAAACTCATCTTATTAAAGCATCAAAGAGCTGACAAACGAGCCCTTGGTAAGGAATTACCAGGAATTATTAGGTCAAAACTGGAGGGAAAACAGAAAGCCGGGCCCATTAGAGAGCGGAGGAGCGGCGTTTGCCCTCAGGACATTGGCTGATCCCAGAAAATGCGAACTCGGTTTTTAATGATCTCACAGCAGAAGGGGAATGGAAGTCCAAGTTCACGGTCTGAATGAGGAGGGAGTCAAAATGCAGAGCCTCTCCAGACCCACTGGGACTCCCCAGGGCCCTCAAGGTCCAGAGGAAGCAGGAGGAAGCAGCTGAGAGTCACCAGGACCACTCGGCCACTCAGGGACCCCAGGGCTTTGAGTTTTAAAATCAAACGCACAGCCAAGCGCAAGTGCTTTTTAAAAAGGAGAAATTCCGCTGTTCCAGGGCTTCAAGTTCTCTCTCCCTAAGATAAAAACTAAAGCACAACACATAGCTGAAGAAAACCAGACACGTCAGAGAACAATACAGGTGGCACAACATGACAGAACGAGACACCCTTGCCTCTCTGGGCACAGGTTCCACAGGGAAGACAGATGACATGTTTCTCCAGCACTGCCGGGCCTCAGTTTCCCCTGCGTCTCAGCTGCTTTGCTGCCTGGTCTCCGGTCGGCTCCCTGACTCTGTGTCTTAGATGCCCCTCAACCCTCTGCTTTCCCCACTTCTCTGTTTCACCCCCTTTCTGCTTCCTCTCTTATGTGGCAGTGCCCTGAGCCTGCTCTGTCTCTCCTCCGCGACCTCAGCATCCCCTCAGCATTAAATGTCACCCGCAAGCAGAAGGATGCTCTGATTTATATCTCCAGTCTGGGCTTGTCCTTGGAGTTCTTTCCAGACTGTTCCTCGTACCTGCTGTGATACGTCTCTGTAGGCACGTCTTGGGAACGTGCCAGGCATACCCCACCTACACGCTCCCTCCCACCCCGGCCTCTGTTTCTCCGATTCCCTCCTTGTTAAATGCTGTCACTGTCCACTGTGAAGCCATAACCCAAGGGTCACCCTGAGTCCTCAGTTGGAACTGAAGTGGGAGGCAAGGTGACTCCAGGTGGAAGACTGCTCAGGAGGGAAAGCCAGGGCTCCTGCCAAGAAGAGCCCCCAGCCTTCTGGCTCGGACCACTGGACGCATATTGGGGACATTCACTGAGGTGACTTCGAGATTGCTAGCAATGAGGCTTAGCAGGGTCATCTACGTGAGGTGGGCATGAATCCCACAGTTAAATTCCGAGAACTGGTGATGACCAGGACCTCAGAGGTTGACAACCATCGTGGTGCTGAGGGTAACTGAGGCCACTGGCATGAAWGGGCTTGCCCAGGAGTGAGTGAAGAGTTTCAGTGAGGACTGAAGAGGCTACGGTTGTGAAGGACAGCCAGAGAGGCCTGATGGGAATGCTGAGGAACGTCAGCTGGTCAGTAAGGTTTCAAAAACCACCGAGGATGAGGGACATGAGGACTGGGGACAATAGCTGGACAGGATGACGTGGTGACCATTGATGACTTCAACATGTTGAGGGCCAACAACTGGTCGCAACTGATTGAAAGAACATGGGATCCGAGGCAAGGAGTCTGGGGTCCCCCCAACCTGCCGGGTTCTCTAGCCATGGGAAGGGCTTGTCCTTGGAGTTCTTTCCAGACTGTTCCTCGTACCTGGTGTGATACGTCTCTGTAGGCACGTCTTGGGAACGTACAGGGAGATGGAGTTCTTGCCAATTAGAATCTTCTTGGGGCATTTTCCATGCTGATATCCAGGAGCCCATCAGAGAAAGGTAAAGACAATGCAGGGGGCTTGCCCGGAGATGGAAGAGTTTCTTTGGCCTGTGGTCTGCACCAAAGTAAAGGGGCCATTTCTAGTGAGGGCATACTTGCCGTCAGATCCCAGCGTGGCTTGGGGCATTGTGGAGGGAGATGGGACTCGAGAGACCTAGCCAAAGTGTCCCTGAGCCAGACTTGGTCTCAGATAGCCCAGGAATCAACACAGCTGTAATCTTACCTGACCGGAAGCAACTTCTGGCAGGATGGGTTTATCTCGGCTCACAGTCTGAGCTGAGGAGACACAACTCATCATGGCGGGGAAGGCTTCAGGGTGGTGTGTCTGTGGGGCCAGGCACACAGACAGCTGCTTAGATGATATCTCTGAGAATCAGGAAGCACGGACTTTTCCTTTCTCCTTTTAGATTCAGTCTGGGTCCCCAGAATGGCAGAAGTGTCACCACTCACACTGACCCGGGTGCTCCCTCCTTGATGAGTGCTCTCCGGAAATTACCTTCACGGGTGTGTCTCCCAGGTGACTCCAAAGCCCAACAAACTGACAGTGAAGACAGCCGTCCCATCTGTGAAGCTAGAGATCTCACAGATCCATCCGCTCGATCAGGAACACCTCTTACAGATCCCATATGGCCCCAGTTCCTCAAATCTCATACTAGGGGGCCAGCGAGTTGGCTCAGTGGGTGGAGGTGCTCACAGCCAAGCCTGCCGACCTGGGTTTGATCCCTGGCAGCCATACACTGGGAGGAGAGAGCTGATTCTCTCAAGTTGTCTTCAGACCTCCACATATACACCATGGTCTACACACATACACACACACACACACACACACACACACACACACACACACGATAGATAGATAAACAAAATGTAAAGAAATTTAGAGAACCTTGTACTGGGGTCAGAGATTCATTGTGCATTCCAGAGAGGAACCATCATCTTCACAGGTAGCCACAGTGAAAAGGAATCAGAGCGTCCGTCTGGTGGCTTCTCAAAAGCCTCTGTTCAGGAAAGAGGAAACCAGGATCAGGTGACTGTCCTTAGACAAGAGGGCAGACAGGCCTGGGCAGAGACCAGGACACAGAGGTTAGGTACTAGTTGTTACTTGTACGGGGAGGTCATGTTGCCAGACAGCAGGTGAGGGACTCCTGAGTGGAGACTCCCAGGGGGCCCCCTTCCAGGGCCTCAGAACTGGAGGTGAGGAGCTCACCCTCAGACTGTGATCCTCTCTCACCTGTGGAAAAATAATAGTCACGGCTCACCCGGCTCCGGCACGTGACTTTCCAGAGAATTTCTTTTGTGTTCAGCATCTACTCAAGCTTTAAAAATAAAAAATAAAAAAAAAAAATCTTGGAGGATTTATTTTCCCCATGTTGGGAAGAGGAGCACTTAGAGGAGCACTGAAGCTCAGAGAGGGAAAGCAGCTTCCTTCAGGTCACACAGCAGTCCGAGCATAGCTGGGGACCCAGCTCAGCCCACGTGTGACTCCCCCCACGGACCCCGCCGGACCCATTCCTACCTTCCCCAAAGCAACGGGCAAATTTGGGGGCTCCCCAGGCACCTCAGGCGGCCCTTCCGACAGAGGCCTGTGTGTGAGTTGGCTCGCCATCACAGCTGCTTCCCTGCCCTGAGTCCTCCCGCAGATGGCTAGCAAAGACTGTCACCCGCAGCTTTAAAAGCAGGAAGGAGAGGATTAAGCCTTGGAAGGCGTGCCAGGCTCTGCTCCCTCCCCTTGCAGCCTGAGCAGGGAGATTAGAGAAGACTCCTTATCTGCCAGCTYCATCACTTGTCAGGAGAGGAAACGTCAGGAGAAACGTCCCTCAGGCTTGGCACCAGCGTTGCCCATTTGTCACCCCAGGTGGGACCTGGCTTACAAGTCTAGGGGGCCACTGGGCCAAACCGTAACTCCAAGCGCCCAATCTGCGGCCATGGGACCCCGTCCCTGTGCCTGTCTGTGTGGGACACGTGCAGGTCAGAGAGAGGGTTCCCAGCTCAGCAATGAAACCAAGTCCCCCGGGGAGGCACTGGGTCTGGGACATCTCAGTCTTCTCTGGGCTGACACATCCTCCCCAAGACTGCACAAGCTATTTCCTCTCCACACAGTTCCCTTCCCAGGGCCCTCTATGCTGAGCTCCTATGTAATCTTCCAGGACAGTTCAATGTCACCTCATTCAGAAAAGCCCACAAGAACAGCTGGATTGAGCTGATGCCCGGGCGGGGTTAGACTCCATTTAAGAGATGGACCGGACTCTCCCCGGCCTTACCCTGCAGAGGCCTAGGGCTGACATATAATCGGAAGTTGTAAGTCCAGATGTCCCCAAGGGTATGGATGGAAAGGGACCTACCTTGTGGGCAGAGTCTGGGTGAGGGAGCACTTAACTCAGACCAGGCCCCAAGAGAAAAGAGGCCATGTTCCACTTAGCTTCTCCCTGGCTTATAGGACACGTGGGACCACGGAACCTCAGGGAAGAAGTGTGACTCGAACATTAGACTGTATGGTCTTGGGTAAGTCACCTGACCTCTGCGCTTCATTTCCATGGCTCGGGGTGCTGGGTGAGAATGAAGTGGCTTATCCTGTAAGATGCTCACAGAGCCAGGGTGTCAAGCCTGTGGCTGGCGGCCTTTGGGATGCTCTTCATTGGCAGATCTGAGCCCRTGGTCACCTCACCCTGGGCCTCTCCATCAGGAACGAGAGAGCCGTGACACGTTTCCAGTTCTGATCTTCCGGGATGCAGAGAAGCAGGGGTGAGGGGTCGGAGGTGAAGGAATAGGGGGAGCAAAGGCGGAGCAAGCCTCCAGAACCGAATGGAGAAAATCCTGGGTGGAACAGGCAGTTTGCAGCCTTGAAGGCAGAGGACCTTAAATGACGCAGTGGTGTCCTCCAGGGGCAGCCAGGCCTGGTCCATCATTAGGTAACCGCCAAGGGAGTGATCTCCTGGTCGCTGGAGGAATATAAACAGGAACTGAGGCCTGCAGTGGCCGCCCTGGCCCAAGACTGCAATAACAGGTTCTGGAAAGAAACTGGTCCCCTGGTGCGGCGACTCCAGCCCCAGAACCAACTGCGYCTCTAAAAACGACTTCCCAGGCCAACCCCTAGATGACCACACGTGTCCTGGGGACAAGCACCTATCCACCTGTGCCGATATCGATCAGGAAGAAGCGACGGTGCTGACTAGCACAATGGATCAGTGTTGGTGTCTGCGGCGTAGTGGCAGGGTAGGTTGGGTGCGTGCGTGAGACAGAAGTACTCACCGCGGCTAGTGTTGCTGTTATCACGACTTCAAGTTTCTCGAAGCCCACACTCTTGGCCTTTTCTCTCCCCGCTGAGTAGGCGGTGGCCGGGCGAGCTGAAACCTGGGGCTGCCTCNCTGTGAGCACAGCAGGCGGCAGGCCTGGGGCGCCCTCCTCCGCGGCTGGCAGGGCCTGGCTGGTTAAGCCCCGGCTCAGGCTGCATCCAGCCTGCTGTCATCTCTTAGAGCTGAGGTCAGGTCCCGAGTCTGTGGTAGATTTGATTCAGTGGAATGCGCCACCCAGGACGCCTGTGTCTCTGTGTCTCGCAGCTGCAGACAGTTGGCGCGGAGGCCGTAATGGGGCAAGGCCCTAGCCACCGTGAGCATCCAACAGCAGACCGCTGGTGGGGTGCGCGATCCATCCAGTGTCTGGCGGGTTCAAAAGCCAGGCCTGGCTTGGCATAAGATCCTCCCAGGGGCCTTCATGAAGTTTGCTGTTATCAACTAGCACACAGAACTCAACCTCGGGGCCCCTGCCCAGGCAGCGGGCCGTCACTTTCCATCCTTGGTGCACGCGTGCACATGCTCGGTGTTTGGGGGGAGGGGGCGGATGAGGAGACCCAGTCCCAAAGAAGAGATAGGAGGGTAGGGTAGCCACGGACGCTGAGTTTGCGACTGTGGGCTCTCTCATCCGGCTCTGCCACACAGCAGAAGGGGAAGAGTGAGCCCCAGAGGGTTAGGAGTACGGTCTAACCTGGGTTCGAGTAAAGGTCTGGGGAGCTCGATTCTGTCTCAGGAGCTGTCCCCACTCTAGGCTAGTGGGCACAGCCCATCTTCCCCTGCCTTAGAAACTAGAGAATGAAGCCTGCCAGATGCTGTGCCCATTCCCAAAGCCACAACAGTACGTTAAGAGAAGTGACTCTTACCTGTGAGCCCTGAACTCGGGAGGCAGAGGCAACAGGATCAGAGGCTCAAAGTCATTTTTTTTTCTGTATTGTGAGTTGGAGACCAGTCTGGGCTACTGAGAGCCCATCTCAAAAAACTAAACAAAGTAGGCCCATGAGATCGATGGCTTTCCACAGAACTCTGAGGACCTCAGTCTGTGTTCCCAGCACCCGGAAAGGCTGGGCTCCGTGGCACGTGTGTCTGTAATCCCAGAATTGAGAAAGCAGAGCCAGGACGATGTCTGGGGCATACCGGCAAGGCAGCCCCAAGAGAGACCCTGTCTCAAAAGAATTAAGTAGAGGGGCCAGAGCAATAGCTCAGCGGTTAAGAGCACTGGCTGCTCTTGCAGGGACCCCGGGTTGARTTSCCAGCATCCACAGGGCAGCTCGCAGCCACCTGTACCTCCAGTTCTCTGGGAGCCAATGCTCTCTCCTGTCCTCCACAGGTACCAAGTGGTGCGCAGACACCCGTGCAAGCAAAAACAGCCCTGTGGATAAAAGGAAAGACAGAAGGATAACGGAGCAAAGGCACTTAAAGATGACCCTGGACTCCGACCTTTGACCTCTACATGGACTGCATACATGAGCACAGACACACAGACGTGCACCCCATGTATACACTCACACACGTGTACACATAAACATGCACAGAGAGAGAGAGAGAGAGAGAGAGAGAGAGAGAGAGAGAGAGAGAGAGAGAGAACATTAAGCCCTTGCCCTGGTTAGAGGAGTGAGCTGGAACACGCACTCTTCAAAGTCAGACATTCAGTAGGTGCTTGACACCTGATTCCCTGCCCAGGGCTGCCAGCTCTGTGCCAAGAGCTGCTACAGAAGCTCTCCAAAGCAGCCAGGCTGTGCGGCCAGACTTCCTCCTTCAGGTCCTGGCTTCCCTGCTTCCTGGCTAGCTGTCACCCAAGTCAAGTGACTCTACCTCTCCGTGCCCTAGTTTCTAGAGGTGACCAAGCTGTAGTTTTTTGACAGCACCGAGAGCCCAGGGGAGTGCTTGGTCCAGCGGGCAGGAAGTGCGGGTTTTTTACTTTCGGTTCCTCCAGTGTTCGTGTCTCTAGCCCGTGGAAAGTTCTGGAAAGATTTTGTGTCCTCTAATGCTGTGAGCCTTATGGTCATTGTATCAGACGTTCYGGGGCTGGGTGGAGGGCTGGATTCTGAATAAGCCCCCATCTGTGGCTGCCGTGGCCTGTGATAAGCACTAGGTACCAATTACAGCCTTCTGYCATGAAGAACCCCGGGGAAAGGCAGAGACTAGCCCAAGGTCGCCCAGCATGGTGGCATCAGAGCCGGGCTCCAGCCCTGCCCACCTCGCCATCCTTCCCAGGGACCTTTCTCCTACGCTGCAAAGGCACAGGCGCCTTGATGTCATCTGCTTGGGTTGCAGTAAAAATTAACTACCCTGAATACGAGCCTCATCATGCAGCTTCAGAGACGGGGAGGCAGGCAGGGACGTATGACACGAGCCCCTGGGGCACCCAAGCGCTCCCCCCCCCCGTGGCTCCTAGAGGATCTTCTCCACCTGCAGGCCTCCTCTGGCGTGACTCGGTGGGATCCACACACAAGGTCCACGGCGGGTGATGGTGAGACCTTGAATGATGGAGCTGAGGCCAGGGGCTTCTGTCCCCACACCCGGCTCCCTTCTGAGTTTGGCTACAGGGTCCCTCGGGTCCCTCGGTTCTCTTCCAATCTGGGAGGTAAATTTATCACGGGGTGAAACTTCTTGCCGAGGAAGAGACAGGCTCTGGGGACAGGGACCTCTCTGTGCCCCGGGGAACCTGCTCTACCTGCAGTTATGTACTCCAGCAGCTGGGGAAAGTAGAAAGCACTGAGGAGGAGGCACCAGCCCCCTGGTCGCATGAGAAACTGAGAGCAAGTGTAAACTCATTGAAAGTGTGCAGAGCTCCCAGAGGTAGCAGACAGAACACCAGGGGACAGACAGCCCAGGATGTAAGATGGGGGAAGAAAATTCAAGGGAAAGAATAGGAAAGCCAGACAGGGGAGGAGGAAGAAAATGAGGGAGATAGCAGACAGGAGGAGCAGGTAGAGGAACCATGGCAGTTATGCAGTGGAGCACTATACARCCGTGAAAAAGAKCCAGGTACCGGAGCAAAGGGGAATCTTGTAGATATGGTGTGAAAGGAAAGACCCAAAAGRCTGTGTATAGTAGGAGCTCAGAAGCAAGCAAAACAACAAAATAGCCAAACTGTGCAGGAATGTTCAGTGAGGTGGCCCCAGGCAAGCAAGGCAGGGGACTCTTCTCAAAGGTACGGCGGGAGGGACTTGTTGCTGGGTCTCGGAGGACAGAGGGCAGGGCTTCTGGAGAGGGGGCGACTTTCAGAGTTTTGATCGAAGGGTAGATCCATTTTTCCATTTTGTAATTATTAGTTACGGCGTGCGTTAATGATTTCTGCCGTTTTCAGCATCGAGACTGAAATCCAATTTTAACCGATTATGAAAAGTCCAGAAGGAGGGGAGGGGAAGAAGAGGAGAGGGGACGGGGAGGCGATCCGCCGTGAGGAGGGAGGGGCAGCCTCCTGGGGCTTTGCTTGGCTGGCACCTCAGCGGGTCCCTGCCCCCCATCCGGCCACGTTTGTAAAATGGAATAAATATTGACACGGCCAGGATGGTATTCAATTTGTCCTGATCACTGGGCTGCGGTGAGTTCTGACAGGGCGCGGTGTAAAACAGCAGCCGGGATGTAATTTCTACTGTCAACATGATGTACAGCGAGGCTGTGCCTGCGGCACTGCAAGCGGGCAGGGCGGGGGCGGGGCACGAGGCAGGTACAACCGGACACCTGGGACAGGGGGTGAGCACGAGTGGCCGGCGAGCCCCAGGCACCCAGGAAGTGCTTTGCGCACGTGCCCGGGTCCACGTACACGCCCACAGAGCTCCTAGCTGGCACGGGGAGTCGGGTCTTGAGTATTCGCACTGGCTTGGTCCAGACTAACGCGTGCCCTTCCCAGCAGCCACTGCGCCATCCACCCCTTACCCATCTTTGTCTTTCCTTGCCTCAGCCTCGGGGAATTCCAGATCTGCTACTAACTGGCTGTGTGACCTTGGGCAAGTCCTCAGCCTGTCTGGGCCACTGGTCCTCTATTCTGGAATAGAAATCTGAAAGACAGCCATTCGGAGAACACAATGAGAGGGTTGGTGTGTGTCCCGAGTCTAGCTGTCACCTCTTATTATTAGCTAATCRGATGGCTCCGTGCCTGGCACGAAGAAGAGGCGCTGTGAGGGTGGCCCAGCCTTGTCTGCACTGACTCATGGTGCCACTTCTCTGCAGCCGTGACCTGCGGAGGCCGCATCCCCAGAGGACCCGGGTCCCGGCTCCCACGGCCTCCTTCCCGGAGTGAGAGGGTAATGAGGGAGATGGTGATGACTTAGTTTATGAGGTTACATGAGGAACGGAGAAGGTGGCGCTTGTGAAGTGCGGGACGTGCCTGGCTCTTAGTAGGTGATCAATACACGTCAGCGAAAACAGAAAAATAAAACCGGGAAGCCATCCTCCGGCTGCCTCCTCCCGCCTCCCCTCAGGTCAATCCATCACGGAGTCTGCTCCATTCTGCTTCCTAAATATTTCAGAGCTGTCAGTTTCTCTCATCCTAACAGCGGCCTCCCAGGTCTGAGCCACCACCGCTGTCTCCCCGAGACACCACCTCCGCCTTCTGAGGTTGTTCCTTAAGCCACAGGCAGGGCCACCTCTTCGAACACAAGCTGGTGTCGCTCTCCTAAAGACCCCTCCCTTCCTTCTAGCTCTCCAGTCCAAATCCCAAACCCTGTATCCCCTCTGTGCTGTGGCTAGTTTTGTTGTTAGGGTGTGTGTCGGGGGCAGGAGTTGTTGTTGTTGTTTTGTTTTTTAAGATATGGTCTCCTTGTAGCCCAGGCTAGCCCAAACTCACTAGGTAGCTGAGAATGACCTTGAACTCCCAATCCTCCTCCTACCAGCTTCCACACACCAGGATTATAGGTGCCTATCACCTCGTCGAACTAGGATAGTTTATTTTTATCCAGGTTTTAGTGTTAGCCTCCTGGGTACTGACTCATGGTGCCGCTCGCGCGTGCGCTCGCTCGCTCGCTCTCCTGTCTTCTCTGCAGCCATGACATGCAGCACACCCTACTGCGGCTGCTGCCCCGGCTGTGACCTTTCAACTCCCACGTTGGCCTGAAATATTCTTTAGGTTGTCCCTCATGGACCTGGAGAGTTTTGCCCCTAAGTCCTTTCCAGGGGACTATTCTCACCAGTTCTCGAACCAGCAGTGAAGTTGTGTCACTCCCTCCTACATATGTGGGGGTGCCTGTGTTTTATCTCCTCAGTCTCCGGTATGGSYCTGGTATGTAGTAGCTACTCAGTTAATATTTCATGCGTCCATAAATGGTAGAGGCAGAAAGGAAACTGCAGCCCTGTGGTCTGGGGAAAGAGGAGGAGGA
>BDUI01013751.1:36458-51894 GCA_002335545.1 Apodemus speciosus | reverse complement strand
ACTATTAGGAAAACATTGAGCCGTTAACAATGATGGCAGAAGATACCGCAAGCTCTTTACAGACACAGTCCCCGCCTCACAAAGGAGAAGCCCTAGGTTTTCTGCCCACGAGCCTCGGGGACAGGGACAGCGAATGGCCACTCCTTTGTGTCCCGTGCCTTCACATCTCAGGTGTTTTCACACACAGTCTTTAAAAGAAAAAGAAAAAGTAAGATGACATTTGAGATGCTGGGAAGGCACTCGGGTGGTGGGATCAGTTTGGGGACCGCCATCCTTTGACATTGAGTTTAATCTCTTTTTTTCCAACGGGCCATCAAGGACTTGARGAAAGCACATGGTTACCTGTGTGCTTGGCTGGGACTCCCTTGTTGGCACTGTACATGCTTGAGCAGAGGCCCTTAAAGCGTGAATCATTCAATCAGTGGAATAAGCCGGCATCTCCAAAGTTAGCAGATGCCGGGAGGGAGCCATCTTTGTTTCTCTTGGCTCCTCTCTTGTCTAAGCYCCTCCCATCTCCCTCACTGGCCTCTCTCCTAGGCAATGAGAGCCAGAGCACCAGTGGGAATATACCCAGTCTTATTTACRATGCATTCCAGCTATTCTGATAAAATATGGAGTGAAGTTTTTGCTGTTCATWAAAATGAGATTTTAAGTGTATATCCCAATCTGTCTTCACCCAAAACTACCATGCGTAATTGAAAAGTGAACTATAACCATAGTGTGCCTGTYCCCATTTATCAGATCCGGCACCCGTGACTCYAGAAAACAGCCTAATTCAGTTTATCCAACTGAAGTAAGTGCCAGCTACTCAGGTCACATTTGTAAGAACGCTGACAGCTTCATAGCTTTTAGTCTATGCAATGGAAAATATTAAAGCAAAAAGCCCAGTATGTTTCTGTACTCCAGTGACTGAGACACCCATTGTTTATAAAACAATTACCAGTGCACAGTGTTCTAATTCTGTATGTGCATTTGTGTGCCCCCAGTGCACACTCACCAGGTGTCCTACACCGATTAGGAACTTTATTATTTTTCTTTGTTGGCCATCTGTATGTCTCCCACTAATTCTTCTGGATAGATGTGGTGGTCAGCACATGTGTGCCTACAGCGTGACAGAACAGCAAGCCTCCTCTTAGTCATTAGCTGTATCCTGACTGGCCGTGGGCACAGATGCTTGGCGTCTTGATCTCAGTCTTGCCTCTGCTGCCTCTCCTCTTCCTCACATCCACAGCACAGGCTCCAGGATGGGGAGTGAGTGATGTTGTGGTTGTGAGTGGCACCCCTGCTGTTCTGCTTCCCTGTGAGTTGTTTATTTTTGACGTAATCCTCAGAATGACTTTTCTGTGAGCGGCACACTCACATTACCACGCTGCTCCCTCTCTCTGGCAGTAGGCTTTTGTGTTGAAGAATAAATTAGTCTTGTTAGACTTGGGTATCCAACTGTGTTTCTTATGAAGTGCCTAAGTCCATAAGTGTCCTCACAGAATAGATCTGAATAACCACTATTTGGTTTGCTTGTAACCTATTCCTTGAATTTATAACAATGATTATAAAACTTAGAAACTATGTAGCCATCCAACATCCCCATCTATATGGAGTGCCTGCCTCGAAGGTTGACGTTTATTACTGAGTAGCTTTTGAGAAATTATGAACAGTTAGAGAAAATGTACAAATGTATATGCTTGTTCGAAGGACTTTACATCTGCCATATGGAGTTTAGCCAGGTTGGTGATAAAAGCACAGGCTTCCAAGGACTCAAAGACAAGAAAACCTCCCCAGCCCAACCTGACACAGAATCCTGATGGCCCCTGGGCATCTCTGATGTACAGGTATCACTTGGATCACTTGGACAAAACTCTGTGGCACTCAGTGGACACAGCTCCATTGGTTAGGTAACTCTTCATTCAGTCTTTCACCTGACAGCTGATAACCTTTAATCAGTGTTCTGTTGCCACGTACCACTGAATTCCTGTGCCTCCCCAAGAACATGTCTCTGTTCTCCTAAAACAGGAAGCCTCTTATAGAATTTAAAGCATCCACTGCTGTCTCTTCCCCCTCACACTGCCTCAAGGCTTTTGCACTCTTAACACTGACAACGGAGGATACTGATAGAATAACCACGGCCTAAGCAATCACCACCCTTACCCAGCTTTCCTCTATTCCAGTTCTTACTGAAATACACCAGGAAGGCCCCGCTACACTAGCCTGACCACACACACTCCAGCCTCATGCTATTACCRTGTCGCCTACCCAGAGCAATAGATTCTGAAAGTTGTGTCAAGTGCATAGGTTTAATTTCCAAATGTTCCTTCTTCATGAAAAATCAGTTAGTTGTTTCACAGAAGCTTTTGAGTGTTCTTCATAACCCTTTAAAATGTGTCTCCTCTTTTAGAATTAATTTTAAAATTATTAATAGGGATCTATAAATTGTCTCCACAAATGGTGTCGCCATCTTGCGATTTTTATTGTTAAGCTGAACTTAGCAGAGAAACTGTGATTTCCTCTGCCTTTTCCATTACTTTTAGCCTCAGGTCACTGTGAGGAAGCTTGCCTTCCCAGTTGGTTTCCTTATGRCCACCTTGCCAGTGAGTTCAAGAAACATGTCAGGAATCTGGCTCCCAGATTCCAAAGCAGCAGATCGTATGTGCAACAAAGCTAAACCTGAATCTCAACTTGCATTTGAGGCTAGGGGAGGGGCAGACTTAGTTAAGGTTAGTTTCCATCTAACTAACCAGAGAACATATAGACACAGTTCTGACCTCTTCTTGGTTATCAGGCCCATAATTTTTTCTGATTCTCTTGTCTAGGGTCTCAGAGTCCAGGATACCCAGAGTGTCTATACATAATCTAACAAGGATAGAAGTTAAAGAGACCTTTCACAGATTTTTGTCATACTCTATTAAATGTGTCTGTTGAAGTTGGAAGGAAGATTTCTCTTTCTTAGTGTATGTTGTGTGTGTGTATTTATATGTAATTTATATATAATTTACAAGAAAGCCTTTTCTTCCATTTGTGCTGTTAGTTTATGTGGGTGGACGGTGATTTTATGGAGCAGAGAGCTATCAATATGCAAGAACGGAGCTGATGGTTGAGGGGGTGGACATCCACATAGCTTCTTCATGGAGGGCTGAGGGGAGGGGCGTCCACACAGCGTCTTAGTCTTCTACTTAAGCTGATGGAAACATCCCCAGCTGATAAGTCACGACATTATGAATAATCTCCTAACSTCTCTAGTGGGCTGYGAGGCTCACGTAATTAGAGGACTGAAATCCTTTTCCTTCTCCATTTTGCCATTTCTTTATTCTCTGTGTCACTGGTGTAGCAGGAGACCATGAAAGCTGAGCAGGGGGGTGCAGCCAGAGGGGCTTAGCTGCGGCCCAGTCAACCCTCTGTTTTGTCATTACATGCATGTGCCTTTTGTTGTTGTGTAGCTCTGTGCRCTTCGTCGCAGTGATGTCCATTAAGGCAGCCGATCCACAGCCTCCTCACTCTCTCCTCAGGTCTGCATGCCTGGTGGGGAGCAGAGAAGGGATAGGGAACCTCTCTCTCCATGCACTGTTTAATTAAGACCAGAGAACTAAAGAAAAACCTCTATGTTCGCTCAGGTCCACCTTGTGCTCTCTCTTGCTTCKACTGCACCCTGAAAGATCAACCAAGATGGCTGCTCTGTCCTTTGTGAATATTCSATTGTTCTGTGTAATTTGATGTAATAATAATAGAAGAAAGTTCCTGAATTTTGGCTAGGTACAGACATGAAATTGAGCTCATTCCTAAGTATGGGAAGGAAATGAAGAAACACAAACAATAAATACACTGCTATAGATGATACACCAGGAGAGAGGAAACGCCATCATTTTTTAAAGAACTTGAATCTTACATTCATCATTGATATTTCCTTTTATTTATGGCTCAAAACCATTCCTGTGATCCCTGAATGTTTGGCACTGTCTTTTTTCTTTAGTGTTTTTCACACAAAGTTTTCTTTTTAATGTCAAAAATATAATTTTTTTAAATATTTGTAAGCCAGTGAGAATCTGTCTTGCATTCAAATCCCATCTTAAAACTTGGGCTCTGGGACTCAGATTTCTTAAGTGATTTATCTAAAGACTTTCTTATTTCACATATGTCCCTTTCACTGTGAATCCTGGTTACCTTCCGCCAGTCTGACAGAAAGGATAGGTATATTTTKACTTTCCTGTYGGGTCCCARCAGGGACTGGGGTCATATGCAAGCAGTCCAATGCCCTTTTTCCATTATGCTTGTCAGAGGGAAAGCCACGGAGCCACGGGCCAGCTGCCAGTTCACAAGGTGAMCAYGAAGACKCGAAGAAGAGCTTTAAAAGTACTCATGTTCATCCCTGGGGCCATCTGGTCTAGATGGGTGGCTTTCTTTGACTCCTTTGGTGTTCTGAGGTCAAGATTKTTTTRTAGTCACTACACCAAGCAGCCTGTCCTGGGGCTTRYAATGTGTTCCCCCAAGGGCCAGGACTGGGGCTGCACACCTTCCTATTCTTCAGACTGCACACAACCATTGACCTTCCCTCAGGACAACATAGGATCGGGTAAAGTCCCAGCGAATCTTGAACTGACCTAACATATCATAACATAAGCCTGCAGACTTATATGAGACTTGATTAGCCAAGTAGGGGTCTATTTCCTAAAGAGATCTGTTGCTGTCCAATGACACCTTTTTAATCAAGAGGGATATATACGGGTCACTTTGTTTGCCTCCTACTCATATTTGCGCCAGTGTTCTGTTTCRACCACTTTGGTGGAATTATTTCCATCGACTCTGCGACAAGCCCAGCAGGAAAGAGCTTTTGCCARCGTCTTTAAAGGGCCCTGTCTCGCTGCTGTTGCTCTCTCCAAGCACAGGAGGGTAGGGAGGTTTCAGATCCTCTTCTAAAGAGTATWAAGAGCCAAGGAAGATCTAAGTACCACGAATCTGTGGTTTAGAACACCGCTTGTGAAACTGAGGCATGACATAGYGATTCTATAAAATTTATTATTGACATCATTTTATTAATCTGATCCCAGTGGRAAAACATTTATGAAGTTGGTAGAAAATTATCTTTTATCCGTCAACATTTCAGCTCCCCAAACTTTTGTGTATGCGATTCCTAGCATCCTCTTACTTATCCCTGTCAGTCTTTCTTGTCTTCTGTTTATTCAGACAAGAGACRGGCCTGAGTCTATACCACTGGGCACCCTCCCTCCCATTGTGTGCTTCAGGACAGCCTCAGCCTCCCACGAGCTGGAATCACCAGGCCTGGGCCRCCACACCCTGCTCCTACTCCTTRTGTTTCTTSTCTTATTTTATTGAAGCTGATTCTATCCAGGCAACATTTAAAGCTGAGGACTGAGAGTCAGACTATCCTCATTCCCAGCAGWGTTCGAACATATGAATAGAGGATGATGTAAAAGGAAGTATTAAAACTAAAGGGTACAATCTCAAGTGACTGAGTCTTAGACATGATACCAACTRTATCGGTCGGTCCCTTTAGGGCAGTGGTTCTCAACCATCCTACTGCTGTGACCCTTTAACGCCACCCCCAACCATAAAAATCATTGTTGTTACTACCTCATAAGTCTAATCTTGCCACTGTTATGAATCATAATATAAATATCAGTGCTTCCTGATGGTCTTCGGCAACTGATGAAAGAGCCAGTGACTCCCAAAGGGGTCGCAACCCTCAGGTTGAGAACCACTGCCTTAGACGCTAGCCGACGGGATTGTGGGAAATTGAAAGGAAGACCAAGGGAAGACTATTTCGCATCACCAGTGTTTATGACATCTGACTGATCCCTTCCCCTTGGAATGTGATTCCTTTACACAGYGAAAACTATTTTAAATCCAACTCACACTTTTGTTGATTCACCATATCATCTTCATTTACTTCTGTTTTGGAATAAATGAATATCTACCGGGACTCCTGAGAAATGTGTGTAAAATTTAATGTAGYACTGAATTCCACACAGMGTTGTAAGGACATGGCTTTCTGCTTGGTTTAGTCTTCTGTCTTTCCTGGAAACAAACCACAAATCCTCCAGTCTCTCTARTCATATCTTCCTTCCCCTCTTCACATGTCTTAAGAATCATGACACAAAGAATGACCCCACCACGCTGTTCTCTACTTCCCTYGTGCTGACAGTTTGGAGGCCAGTGAGAGGGACTCCACTCTGCAGAGGCTGTGGCATAGTCTCGATGTACCACCATGTTCATTAGCAGCAGCTAGCTAGATGTAACTCAGAAACAGTGACAGTGCCTCCCTGTTCACTTAGTTTTAGCATCTTGGGAGGATGGGCATCTGCAGACATGGACTCGGGGACCCAGAAGACATTTAACATTTCATTCTTTCCTAATATGATTGCCTCCATTTTGCTATTTATCTTTTGAAAAAACTTTCCATCCAAATGTGATATTCTTTAGACAATATATAGTGTTATTTCCCTGCCAACTGTTGAATCAAAATTTCAAAATTTGAAAAGTATTATGTGTGCATGTTCCCTCTTGCAAAGAAGTACTGTCACGTTTTCTTTGACCAGGGCACTCTTGGATGTTGTCGATGGAGGTCAGTTATGTGTGTGTGTGTGTGTGTGTGTGTGTGTGTGTGTTTCTACATTTGTGCACATGTGTGTAAGTATACTTGTATGTGTGTAAGTATACTTATACATGTGTGTGTGCACATTTAATGGCTACGTTCATTATAAAAACAGCCTGTTAAGCCAGTGTCCTTGGAACTTCTGAATTCTGCTGAGTGAATACAGCAGACTCCCTCAGGCAAGAAAAAAGAAAGAAATCCAGAGGTTACAAAGCTGTGAAAAATACCAATCAAAACCCCCAAGCAAACTGGGTCAGAGTCTACTTCCTTCAGCATTACTGCTGGGTGATTCTGTGGGAGTGACTGTAAACCAGGTCCTCTCAGATGCTGATAGTTTTCCCATCAAGTCAGATAGAGACGCTGATGAATAGAGCACAGACGTCCAAGGCCAGAGACTTGAGAGAAATTTTAATCTAGTTCTTACAATTGTACTATTGTCAAAGGTTTGCCAAGACAAAGGCTGTACTGTACTGAGGATTCTAGTATTTCACTAGTTATTTGTGACTGCATTTGCTGGGCTCTTTCTTCCACAAGACAATGATCTTCAATAGTTGTTTGTGTTCTATGAACATCTTACTGTGGGTAGCACTTCTGTGGTATATATGATCCACCAGTGTCATTCATGACAATCTCTCTCCAACATTCTGGTGACTTATCAGGAGACTTGAGCAAAAGCTAGAGAAGCCAGTGGTTGCCTTTCATGATGCTGTCTTAGAACCGCATCATCCAAAGAGCATGGCTAGAAAACTTGAGAGGGGCAGCAGCCTCTCCTTGCATGCTTTTTCCTGTTCGCAAAGTCAACCAGTTTCTTAATTTGGAAGCAATTTAATATCTTGTGTGGGTGAGATTAAGCATTATATTTTTCTTGAACATCATTTAGTTTTTAACACCATGTTCTCCACAAATGAAAGCCACATACTGCATGCTTTTAAACGACTAGATGACTTTGAGATTTAATTTATGTCCATTTGTATCTCCAAGTATTTACCAACTCAATATTTTGGCTGAGCAATCCAAATCAAACTGTGGCCTAAGTAACAGGCCACTTCCATTGAACACATGAAGCCTTGACAAGCACTTATCCGTGAATATTTAAGTGCCTTCATTACCCTGGTGTGGTCAGTGCCATAGGCATTTGAGAAGGTGGCAACCGATAGAGGCACTTCGCTTCTCTGAGTTCTGTTCCTGTGGGTTGGTCACCTCAATACTGGAAGACTTTCTTCAACACCTCCAGTGTCTGACTCAAATGAATCGGGCTTTCCAAATACAGAACAGGTTGCTGATAGGAAATCACTACATGCATTTTGTACTGGGAAAGGTTTTCTCTCAGGATAACAGCCTAACTCTTTAGACACAGAAAGCCCAAATGCCAAGACCTTCTAGGGGTTTGAAAGAGTCCAAAACCCTGCTGATTATTTTCCTTAATTGCCTAAGTGTGCTGTGTGTTGAACATGTAAAGGTGAATACACCAATATCCCATGTCTCCCAGAAGCCAATTTTATTATATATGGCCCAAGGGGAGAAATGTCTTTGAATAATTATAGGTTCAAGATTCTCATTTTAAATTTATTTTTTAAAGGAAAAAACAACACTGGAGAGCCTGACTCAGCAGCTGGCAGTTAAACAGAATGAAGAAGGGAAATTTAGCCATGGAATGATGGATTTCAATATGAGTGGAGATTCTGACGGTTTGTGGCGATTACTCATCTATACTCCAGGATGGAGTGGGAGGGTGGCCTTGGAGCTGCTTAAAACAGCAAAAAGAAGAGGCAGAAAGGTCACTGCCTACCTGACTGCCCCAGCGGGGGCTCACATACACCGCACAGTCACCCTGTGCCACGCTCTCCTGGTTGCTCATCCCTCTGCCCTAATGGGACCTGTCAGTGCCACTGCAGACAAGATTGACCCCAGTGGTTTGCAATCATTCCCCCAGGCTCAGGGGGCTGTGAGTACCAGAAGCAGGACTCCGGTCTCAGATGACATAACTCTAAAGCAAATATCCTTGTCTAGCGTCCACCCTGCCTCTCGCCCCCTTATTTCCCGTGTGCCAAACTTTATAGAGCTATGTGCCTGGCAGCTCATTTTGAAGCTCGTGTTATCAGCTAAACACAGAGTTCAGAGGACGCATCCTGGACATTTTTCTTGCATTTTGGAGCTTTACCTGCTACGCTGCTACACATTGACAGAAACCTACTGTAACCCAACATCTAGACAGCATTAAGCACATAAGCCATGAGAGCCTCAGCCTGAGGTGCCATCAGCTCTGAACAGGCTCTTTGTATGTGCCGTCTAAGCAGTACTCCATTAGGGGGTCCACACTCCTATCCTAACCTCAGCCTTGGCTCACTTCAGACAGCACAACTGGAAGATGGGGTGATGCCCAGATCAGCTGGTACAGCAAAGAGAGCATAAGAATAAACTGTAGTTTCTCTTATACAGAACGCAACTGGGTTCTCCTTCCGGTACCAGGTAACGTGTGTGTTTTAGGAGTTCAGTGGCCCAGCCTTGCTGTAGTCTAGAAAAAAGTCAATCTCAGCAAACCACTGAGACTCAAACAGGAAGAGGGGAATCCCTGTGACTCTTCAGCACCCACTTTTCTCTGGTCATTAAGGTTCTCACCAGCCAAGCTAGCCAATCTCAAATAACTAATACCATGATCCTGTCACGATTGAACGTGTTCAATTGGAGAACCAGAAAAATGAAATCTCACAGCAGTTTCCTTCCTAGAATAAACCTGGCCTACGTACATACAAAGAGCCTATTTAGAGTTGACGGAGTCCCACCCTGCTGCTCTGGCGGCTTATGTTGCTGTAAGGTGTAAAGACCGGAAACAGCAGATGGGCCACGATCATTCCCTAGTTACAAACACATTTCTGAAGGAGGCTGTTGTGCATTAGCACTGCTGTTTGTCAATCGAGAAGCAATTACTGGTCGTAACACATTTCATCAATTTTAAGTTATGCTCGCATGATAAAATGCACTCTGGCACTAAAGCATCACGGCAAAGATGCTTGTACTGCCATTGTCTAATTTAGCAGTGCTCATATGTAAAATAGCTTCCAGTCTACATTGATCAAGGAGCATGTAATAGATGAGCACGAATCAGGCATGCTACTGGAGAGATGCTGAGCTATGAACCATGCTTCTAGAGAGATGCTAGAGAGGTGCTGAGCTATGAACCATGCTTCTAGAGAGATGCTGAGCTATGAACTATGCTTCTAGAGAGGTGCTGAGCTATGAACTATGCTTCTAGAGAGGTGCTGAGCTATGAACTATGCTTCTAGAGAGATGCTGAGCTATGAACTATGCTTCTAGAGAGATACTAGAGAGGCACTGAGCTATGGACCATGCTTCTAGAGAGATGCTGAGCTATGAACCATGCTTCTAGAGAGATGCTACGAGATGCTGAGCTGCAAACCATGCTTCTAGAGAGATGCTAGAGAGATGCTGAGCTAGGAACCATGCTTCTAGAGAGATGCTATTTGTTGTTTACATTTGCCAATTGTATAGAAGCAATATTGATTACTTACCCATTCTTCAAATTAATTAAGATATACAGATGAATGGGGGGTATTAAAAAAAGGAGATTTGATTGCGTTTGCGGTACAGGTACAAGAAATCTCCAGAATCTTTTTTATGCTGTTTTTGTTTGTATGTTTGATGATGACAATGGTGAAGTCTTAGCTGCAGAGTGCCCTGTTTCCAGGCTCCCCTTGTTCTCACTGCCTGAGCTCAAGCATCTCTGCTCCTTGGCTGTGGAATAGTCTGCAGAAGATGCCCCATGGACTCACATAAGGCCAAAGGAGGAAGTGTGTAGCTTCCCGAGGCTGAGTGTGACTCACAGGGAAAGGGGTCCCTTGTCATCAGTGGCCCTGATGTCTGAAATACAGCCATCAATTTGTCTCTTTTGATAACATATTGGGGGAAAACATTCAGTGGAACATGTGCTTTTTATTTTTTCTTTGAACCAATAGTAATATATACATTAATTGGTTATTTTCTTCCAACTATCCAGTGCCTTTTGTGGGCAAGGTAGACAGTCATTACATATACTGACACATGATTGAAAAGATACACCAACCCCAGTAAAGGGAGGTATTTATGTTGTTTTGACTGAAATTCTATCTAGCATGTTTTGACTAATGTGTCCTCAGAAACAAAATGGGAGGCACAAACACTTCAAGTCCTCACAGTCTCTTTCCTTCCTAACCCATCCTGCTGCACCCATGAGTGCTCCATACTTTTACCAGATTCTTTACATCTATAATGTTTCTGTAGTAATGGTATACTCAGAGACTAACTCAACCCCTTTCCCCACAGAACCCCAAAATAGTATGTCCCAACTTTTTCTGGACTCTTGAAAGTAAATGCCCAAACCGCCGATAGTCCTTCGAAAACCCAAGAAGAAATGAGAACTGGGTTAAAAATACAAACACATTTGCTGCCACAGGCTTATCACAGACACTTTATAAGCAAGCATCTGCCTTGGGAACTGCGAGTACCATTATCAGAAGTACTTTGTGTTTTCCGATATTTTAATAGCCTAAGAAAACAGTCATCGGGGAGGAGCCCTGCCAAAGTCTCCATACTGACATAAGTGCTGCTGTTCTCTGTTTCTAGGAAGCGCTGGAGTCTCGGAGTCAAGAATTTACAGGGAATCCAGGGGACGTGGTAGCAACGAGCCCCACATAAAACGTCCAATGAATGCCTTCATGGTGTGGGCGAAAGATGAACGGAGGAAAATCCTTCAGGCCTTCCCCGACATGCACAATTCCAACATCAGCAAGATACTGGGTAAGGAGGCTGAGGAAGGAGCCGGCCGAGGGAGTGCTGGGAGGTGTGTGGYGCTGTGTGGCGCTGTGTTGTGTGGCATTGTGCTGTGCTGCTCTGTCTTCTGCCCTCGGGCGATGGGCATGGACTGCAGGCTGCTCTTGTCCTCTGCTAATGTTCCAGAATAGTGGCACCATCCCTGAGGGTCCTGAGGACAACAAAGCACCCCATGACCTTTACATATTCATTCCATCTGTGGACAGGCAGGTCTCATCCCCCCTCTTGTCCTCCTTTGAAGAAGCATAAGAATGTTGAAATTATGTTTGCTATGCATGGTGTGCAGGGGGAAGGAGAAGGGGAGGGCATGAGACCTAGAATAGACACTCCTTTATGTTCCATAACTCTGCAGACAACTGTGCTTTTTTTGGAATGTCTTAGGAGTATGGCATAGTTTTGACTTGACTTGGAAAAGCAGTTTTTCCTACCTCGGCAGCTCCCAGGATACAAGACGAAAAGATAGACCTTTATGCCAAAGCACAGACACTACTCAAGCATATGAGGAAACGGCTAGAGAGGCATTGTGTAGACTGGTTTAAGGCAAGCACCAGGCCTAGCTAAAGGGAGATGAAGGCTCCATTCTCTATTTGTTTTCTCGCCCTGCCCATTACCATGTTAGCATTATTATCCTCATCTTCATCTCCAGCTACCAAGATGCACTACAGTGGCAGGACATAATAGTTTGGAATGGAAGCACCTAACTCCATTAGAAAAAATTAGGCCTTGAAAACTAAACAGCAACACATGCCTAAACTACTTAAGCATTATTAAAATTGATGATGCTCTTGGAATTACACCTGCATTACAAAGACACACCTTTGAGGGTGCATTAAAGAACTGGCTGCCTACATGTAGTAACTAAATGTAACTTTTCTCTGTCCATAATCCCATATCCTCAACCAAGGCAGCAGATGCCACCCAGTCCACAAGGTGCTTGTAATCCAATCAGATCTCATAGAAAACACACACACTTACACACTGGTGCTTTAATATTTTCCTATAAAATAGTTTTCAGATGAACGCATGCATGGAGTCTGAGAGATTAGACAAGTGGCGTTCCCTGGCAGAAGCAGGCCTCTGACATCTGAAAACACATCTAGACCAAGTACAGTCCTGAAGGCGAATAGAGCTGGAACAGATCTCCCTAATGTCCACGCCTTCTCTGACCTATTCATCCCCTTAATTACTTCATCCTCTCCTCCTCACCAATTACTCAGATTTGTTTGTTAAGACAGGGTCTCACGGTGCAGCCCTGGCTGTTCTGGAACTAACTATAAACCAGGCAGGCCTCAAACTTATAGAGATACGCCTGCCTCTGCCTCCCAAATGCTAGGACCATGTGGGGCCAGATTGGGACATGTCACACATGTGTCCTTTGGACTCACTCCATAAGTGAGCTTGGTGCTAAATCTTTCTCACTGCTTCAAACTTCGTTCTACAAAGAAGAGCATACAGCACGGAGAGGCGTCTCAGTGCTTAAGGACACTGATTCTCGAGTTAGGTTTTCAGCCCTCATGACAGGAGGAGGCTCACAACTACCTGTATCTGCAGGTCTGGAGTATCCAAGGCCCTCATCTGGGCTCCATTGGCAATTGCAATCAGATGCGTGTACACACACATACACCTTGAAAAGCTTTTTGAAGGACAATCATTTTGTTTCTAGGAAAATGTAGCAAAGACTCTTGATTGTATAGCGGTAAGTGTCTAGGAAGATCCTTTCTGACTCAGGGTGAACCTTACCATATGACCTCTGCAGTTACAGTCTGCGTAGAGGATGACTCCAGCTCAAGCCTTTCTGATACAGCCCATGTTAATTAGACATGAAGCAATTTTAGTCACCCCAAAATTTAAACACTGAAGTTTGGGGGAGGGCCTCAGTATTTAGTCATAGCTTTAAATAAATATGAAATCTTCAAATAGCCACACGATGGTTCGGAGTGGCCTATTTCATAGAGAAATACAAAGAAGGCTTGATGTTTTTCTCTTTACCGATTGTTTTGGATAACAGCCTCCGACAGCATGCTGCTAATTCATTCTGCTTAAAACAGGCGCTTGAGCTGGGTTGACATTTTATGTAGTCTCTGGGGATCCTAGTTGACATTTTAAAGGGCTTCTAAGCATTTTATAATACCCTAAAATCTGGTTTTAATAAGCCATTCTGCTGAAATTGTTAACATAAGGAATCACCTTTTACTGTTTGGCTCGAGATCAGGGACTGGGGGACATCTTTTTCTGATTAGATATACAGTAGTCGGAGTAAAATGTGCAAATTCATTACATGCCCCATAGAGATGACATCGCCGCTCAGCTCCCTCGCTCCTCGTGGAGCCCACTGCCAGACCCAGAAGGAAAGAATAAAAAAGGCTCCTTATTTTCTCTTACTTTGAGCATCAAATATTTTTTCATTGCAACTGATAACTCTTTTGTTATCAGAAGGCATTCCCAATAGTGTCTTCATTTGCCTTGCAAACAGCCCGCCCTTTGAAATCAGCAAGCCACTCTGCACTGCACAGGGCTGCAGGCACAATCCAAACCAAGCAACTGTTTCCCCTTTTCCTGGGGACCAGGTGGACTACCACAGTGTCCTTGCTAGCATTCTCCCTGACTGTATTCATGGGACCTGCAGTCAGCAGCTACTATTCCTGGGAAGCCATTGAGACCAAGATGAAGTCTCCAGTTGGCTATCCCCACCCAGAGGAATTATTAAAAGATGTAAACTGGATTTGCTTCCAGACTGAGACTGCATGGTCCGAAGGTAGAGTTGAGCCTCTACTTCCCAATTGGCACCTAAGCTATCTTAATTCATAATTATGAACAAATAAATACATAGTTTGTGTAGTGGGAGTGTGCATGCCTGTAATTCTACCCTYTGGGATATTATAAAGCAGGAAGACTGGCTCGCCTGACCCTGTCTCTAAAAAATAAACCTGTCATTATTATATGGCCCTATTGTTTAGAATATAGCTTAAGACTGCGTGTTCTTAGGGGAAATAGAGCATCGGGAGGGGAAGCAGGGAGTTTTAATTCTCAGCCTACAAACCCAGCATTACACACATGATAGGAAATATTAAAGTGGCCATCAATCCAAGGCAGGTTACCTCTAAGAATAAGCATTCCTTTCTTTAGAGATGAAATACTTTAGAAAACAGTTGGTAAGAATCTTCAATACTTCATAGTCTAGTTGGATTTCCTTATTTTTATATTTTGGTTTTTTTTAAGATAATATGTTTTGCTCTCAGCCAGTGGTTCTCAACCTTCCTAATGCTGCGACCCCTTAATATTCATACAGTTCCTCATGTTGTGGTGACCCCCAACAATAAAATTATTTTAAAGTTACTTTATAACTGTAATTTTGCTATTGTTATGAATTATAATGTAAATATCCGACCCCTGTGGGGTCACAACCCACAGGTTGAGGACCACTGTTCTAGAGTGTAGTGTGAAGCAGACTTTGGGGCTCTGCCTACAGTAAATAATACACCCCGACCAAACTGCCCATGCTGCCCAAACAGGAGTTTTGGAATGGAAACCAAGCAATCTCTGCCATTTGAACTCTAACCTGAGCTGTGTTTGGAATAAAACAAACCCACAGTCTGTCTGGATTGGGGGGAGCCTGTCTAAAACACTTCTGACAGATTTGCTGGTGTTCTCATAGGAAAGACAGGCGTCCCCATCCACTTCCTAATGTAGCAGAGCAAAGCTGCCACATCGAAGGCTCCTCCCCATCCCTAGGGTAGAGGCAGTGTGCTGCCTCTTCCCGAGTTTAGGGTCACAGCTTCTTCTAAGCCCTTCCCTAGCCGAGATGCCTTCAGGCATTGCCTGGGCATGTGCTTCAGTAATTGGTCTCTTTCTGTTGCTGTCAGGATACTTGATGAGATGGTGTGGCTTTTCAAGATACCTGGGGTGATGGTCTTCTTACTCTAAGAGTACAGGGCATTGAATGGCAGAAAACGGGGGAAGTGCTCTCTCTCTCTCTCTCTCTCTCTCTCTCTCTCTCTCTCTCTCTCT
>BDUI01013749.1:2598-16571 GCA_002335545.1 Apodemus speciosus | reverse complement strand
TTGTAGACCAGGTTGGCCTCGAACTCAGAAATCCGCCTGCCTCTGCCTCCCAAGTGCTGGGATTAAAGGCGTGCACCACCACTGCCCGGCTCCTTTTGATTATTTTTATGTTGGTCTTGCTAATTTGCACAACGGGCCTTGAACTTGCTCTGTATCACAGGTAAAGGTTGAGCTTGTGATGCTCCTGCCTCAGATCCCTGTGTAGCTGGCATCACAGGCATACACCACCATGCTTGGCTTCGTATAATCATATACTGTATACTATGGTAAGAATACTTTTGAGGGGCCTTTTACAGGTCAGTGGTGCTTGGTACATACGTGCCGATGGCTCTTTCTCCCGCCACAGTTGTCCCTGTGATCCCGCAGCTCCAGGCTTCCATCTCAGCCCCACCGGGGCCTGTCTCTAACTTTCTGACTCATAGGTAGTAAGTCTACCTGGGTGTTTTCTCAGATCTCAGATATAAGATCCAACAAACCACCTTCCCTCTCGGCTCCCGTTTCTTTTTATGCCAGCATTCCAGGTTAAGATTGCAGTCATCTCTGCGGCACACTTCTGTGTCCTCCATCAAGTCACCTGTTCATCCTACTGGGTCCGTCCCGGAGCAATGTTTTTCCACTGTCATGGCCGCCACCTACGTCCTATGCACGAACTGTCCTGGGTCAGATCATTTTACCTTCACGACAGCTGTGTCTGCAAAGCAAGTTCACAGTGCTTTGCCTGGTTTAGGTCCTTTAGATCCAACTAACTGGCCCTTCCAGGCATTTTCCCAGTTCATCTCCATGTATTCTGAATACTGAAAGACTCACCAAACTTTATTTTGTTTTCAGACTCTATATTCTTGCTCGTTTGTTTTGATTTGTTATTGGGGGGCGGGGATCTCTCCTTTGAACCTCTATGTGCTTTCTTTACCTGGCATCTATACTGTCCTTTGCCTAAGCCTTTCCTGATTCTCCCTTTCATAATGCTGTGCTGTCTTCCTTCCTGAAGTAGTCAGACGGCATGTGGGATGCCTCTGGCTGACTTTGACAAATAACTCCACATCTTACTCATCTTGGAATACCTCACAGGAACTGTGAACACTGAGCACATAGTACATGTAGTTTTTAAAATTTTTATTAAATTTATCTGGGGGTGGGGTAGATTGGGCAGCAAGTGACTTTACTTGCTGAGTCATCTCCCAACCCAAGCATATTTTGTAAAGCAATAAACCTGCATGTGGATTATTTTTAAAATCATTCATTTATTACTGTGTGTATACGAGAGGGCGGGGTTTGCAGTGGTCACACATGCCGGGGCACTTGTGTGGGGGTCCGAGGAAAGCGTTGCACAGCTTGGTTTTCCTCCCCCTCCGTGCAGGCTTGGGGAGTCTTAAGGTCTCCAGGCCTGCACATCAGGYACCTTTACTGCCCAAGTCATCAGCCCAAGAGACGGATTCCTAATCAAGCTCTGTCCATGTTCCTAATCTCCCTGCATAGCTGCAGTAACTCTCAGCCCCCC
Organism: Apodemus speciosus; assembly: GCA_002335545.1. Taxonomy (NCBI): domain Eukaryota; kingdom Metazoa; phylum Chordata; class Mammalia; order Rodentia; family Muridae; genus Apodemus; species Apodemus speciosus. Next base: position 15,073 of record BDUI01013749.1, on the reverse strand, counting down.
CATGTTCCCCAAAGGGTTTCTAAACAGGAAAGATAGGAAGAGTATTGGGCCCTGGATAAAATGGTCCCATTCCTCTGTGGAGGGCCTGTTTGATTTTTTTTTTTCATTCTTCTTCCTTGACATAAACAGTGTTACTAAGGGGCCAGTGAGATGCCTCAGTTAGAAAAGGTGCTGCCGAGCCTGAGCATCTGAGTTCTACCTCAGGACCCACCTGGTAGCAGAAGGAAAGCAGGAATTCTTCTAAGTTGTCCTTGGGCCTCCACAGGCACATAGTGTCAGACATGCCCCAACCCACTCACACAACATCCTTCTCATGTACATGCATGTGAGAGCACACACACACACACACACACACACACACACACACATGCACGCACGCTCTATATTTTTTGTTGTTGTTGATGTTGTTGTTGCTATAAACAGTTTTTCTGTATAGCTCTGGCTGTCCTGGAACTCACTCCGTAGACCAGGCTGGCCTGAAAGTCGGAGATCTACCTGCCTCTCCCTCCTGATTAATCCTGCTGGGATTAGAGCCACTGCCACCCGGCATACTAATAGTAAATTTAAGAAATAAAATTCAAAAGTTGGTTAGAACTTTAAAACACACCTACAGTATTCAGCAAGACATTCTGTCTTCAGGATACAAAAAAAAATGTTGGTTTTATTTCTATTTCCTTTTCAAAACATTTGGCCCAAAGCAAAGACAGAGCCAGGTCGACAAGAGGGGCCTTCCTGGTGGACGGTGGTTTTCAGTTTTCTGTAACAAGCGGGAAGCGTGGTCACGAGCTGCCTGGTGTTCGTGTCGTTGTACTTGACCCTGTGTTCTTGGTCAGCTAAAACGCGTGGGACCTTTGGTTGTTTTTATGTTGGGAGGGATTTCTGCTCCAGGGAGAGAAGATTCGGAACTCAGATTTCTTCCCTGAGCTGTGCTGGTGAACTTCAGTAAAATGACTTCTTTTCCGGAGACCTTTTGGCTGATGAAAGCCGTCCCCCCTTAATTTCAGAGGAATGATGAGAGCCTGGAAAGGTCAGGTTTAGAAGGTCACGAGGCGTAAGGGTGACCACTGATATTTGCTGGTGTTGAAATACGAGCTTATGAGTTTGTGTCTAAGCTGGAAGGTGTCGCTGTTTCTGTATTGATCAGCTGGCACAAATAAAAGGCAGAAAATAGCTCAACCAAATGGGAAAAAGCATTTTTGAATGAGTAGAAATTCAGAATCGTTGATTTTTTTTTAAAGGTAAAATTGTATTGGTGTTGATAAAATAGCTGTTAGCTAGGAAAAACTCAACATTTATTCTAATGAACAAGAAGTAATTTAGCACTAGAAGATTATTTACAGTTAGTTAAGTAACTTTAATGATTAATTCCTGGAGTGCCTGAAAACAGCTTATTCTCCTCCCGTACCTCGTAGCCATTTTAATTCATTTATAGCCTTATGTGGTTGACTCAGGATCTTCTGTGTAGCCCTATCTTCAGTGTGTAGCCCAGGCTAGCCTAGAACTCTCTCCTCCTGCCCCAGCCTCCCAAGTGCTGGGATTACACATAATAAGCCACGTCTGACTTAATATATATATGTCAAATATATAAATACTTAGCCATATTGATAGGCTAGATTCTAATACACGTGTGCAGTGTGTAACGAGTGGATTAGACTAAGTGGTTTACTGACGCTCAGCTTTGGGACGTTCAGTGTCTACACTAGCAGTTACCAGCCTTGGTGATCATGCACTCCATACCTCCATACCCTCATGCCTGAAGCCCCTGGTGTTCTTAGGCAAGGTTGAAGTAGACCAGGCTGGTCTCAAACTCTAGAGCCTCCTGCCTCAGTCTCCTTGGTTGCTAGATCCCCGGGGGTCCTGCCTGTAGGAAGAACTGAGTCATGTCTTCTGGGGCCCTGTTAGTGCAGAAGAGAGGATTCTCAGAAAAGCAAGCCCTCCAGCTTCCTGCTTGGACATGGGACTGTTTTCCTCCAACACGTGTCCTTACTCCAGGGCCCTTGCCAGAGCCTGCACTAGGTTGTTTAGGCCTTCAGCGACCTAAACTGAGATCGGTAACATCTTTTCTTTATAAAACCAGTCTGAGCCGGGCGTGGTGGCGCACGCCTTTCATCCCAGCACTTGGGAGGCAGAGGCAGGCGGATTTCTGAGTTCAAAGCCAGCCTGGTCTACCGAGTGAGTTCCAGGACAGCCAGGACTACACAGAGAAACCCTGTCTTGAAAAACCAAAAACAAACAAACAAACAAACAAACAAAACAAAAAAAAACACACACAAAAAACAAACAAAGAAAAAAAAACAGTCTGTCAGGTATTAAGGATTCAAGGATGCAGGGAAAATGAGAAAGCTCTAGCAGCCTCCCCTCTCTAGAGTAAGAGATATACTTACTCTAGAGGGATATACCCTTGTCATCTGCTTTCTCCAAATTTATATTCATAGGCACACATACATTATAGACAGGGGCATAAGTATGATTGTACTGARATTTGTATTTTTCATTGTCTAGTGTGTCTTGGGCCCCATTTCATGACAGTACTTGTAAGGTTCCTATATTACTCTGTACTTGTGCACAAGTAGTCTAGAATACTGCCACATAAAACGCAAGGTAGATAAACTGGGTATGGTAGTGAAGAAGATTAAGATAGGAAGTTGGGGGGGGTGAGACACACACCTTTAATCCCAGCACTTGGGAGGCAGAGGCAGGCAGATCTCTGAGTTTGAGGCCAGCCTGGACTAGAGTGAGTTTCAGAACAGCCAGGGCTACCATAGTGAAATCCKGTCTTAAAACAGAACAAAACAAAACAAAACAAAAAATGAAGCCCACTCTGGGCCAGGAATGTGAGGCCAGCCAGCACAAGCCGTGAGGCCAGGGGTCATGCACATCTTATCTCATGCTTTAGTTTTAGTTTTTTGGACACTTGACAATATAATGAATGAATACACTGGCAATTTACTTAACATTGAATTATTTCTGGTTGTTGCTATTTTTAAATGCTGTTTGGACAGTGCTTACCCATGCCTCCTTATATCATGAGAGAGTCGTTTTCTAGAATGGATATCAAGGTTGTGTTCGTGAAGACCGGTCTCATTGTCTTCTGGATTCTAGTGCTGCCAGTGAGAGCGATCACCCCAACTCAGCTCCAGGTTCACAGGCTTGTTTTCGTGTCTCAGAAAGGCTCTGGGACTTTGTCTGTCTTTCATGTTCAGTGGGTTTGCACCAGGGTGTCTAGACAGTCTGGATTGCTTCCTATTGATCCCGATCAGCACCGAGCTGCAGAGACACACCTTCCTTTGGCTCTGGAGGGTCTCCCCTCCCCTTTTATTGTGCTTCTGTATTAGTGGGTCTCTCTGTCCTCCGCTCCTAAGACAGCGAGTTAGTGGCAGGTTTCCCATGGTTTTCATCTTTCTTATTACCGCTGCCATTTGTTGGGATTTGGTAGTGAAAAGGAAATAAATACACATGTTCTGTTTGCCATCTTGATCCAGTTTCCTTACACAGTTCTTTTTATCCCTTAAGGCTGATTTTTTTTCTTGTCTCAGTAGTCTGTTCCTAAAGGAACACGACTCATATTTTATAATATCAATGGAAGGTGATATATTCTTTGCATAGTTTTGCTTTATAGTCATTTTTTAAAGATGCTTTTAAAAAAGCCATGATATTGATTTAAAAATGATGAAACTCACTTGCGTTGTGCTATTGGGAGTGAGCCCAGTCACATTAAAAAGAAAAAAAAATATGTCTTAATCACTCATCAGGTCCAGGCAGCTCCAGGTGCTGATAGAGGCTCCGATGCTCCTCAGATGTGCAAGTGTCAGCTCCAGGTGCAGTGAGCAGACTGTTGGAGCTGGCACGCAGGCTCTTGAGCACAAGTCCAAGTTTCAGGTTCATGCTCTCCCGGAGTAACTCATGGTTCTCAAACGCAACTCAGTGCCAGAATCATCTGTGGCACTTTCTAACCCTAGAGGTGCCTAGGCCCCCCACTGAGCTGTTCCACACCCTGCAGGGTGGGGCTGGCCTCTGCAAGTCCAGAAGCACTCTAGAGGGCATCCTCATGTGTCTCCAAGACTGGACACCATTGTCCCCCCTAGTATCTCTTTGTTGTGTTGAAATAGATGTAACCTTAACCACTTCAATTGTACACTTTAGTGACATTAAACACATTTATAATGTGCAGCCATCTCTAATTCGGACCTCTTTTCATCTTGTAAATCTAAAACTTTGTATCCATTTAAAAAGTAACCCTCTATTCTCATCTTCTCTCAACCCAGGATAACCATGGCTCTACTTTCCACAGGACCTTGAGAACCCTAAAGATGTCATCAAGTGGGGGTCATGCAGTGTTTGTCTTTTTGTGACTGGCTTGCCTCCATCAGCAGTGTCTTCAAGGTCATCCATGGGGTGCGATACCCAGATTTCCTTCTTTCTAAGGGTGGCCACACCACAGCTGTGTCTGCTTCCCTGTAGATTGACAAATGGGTGTCTTCCCCAGCTTCGCTGCCTTGTTCCATGCTCTCGTGAACATGGCTACAAAATTCCTAAGCCCCAGTTTCCGCTCTCTGGGACGGATATCAAAGGAGACATCGTTAGATCATAAGGCAATCCCAGTTTTCTGTCTTTTTTCCCTTTTTTCCTTTTTTCTTTTCCTAAGACAGGGTTTCTCTGTAAACCCTCGGCTATCCTAGAACACCCTCTGTAGACCAGGCTGGCCTTGGACTCAGAGATCACCTGTCCCTGCCTCCTGTACGCTGGGATTAAAGAGACACACCACCATGGCTGACTTTAGTCCTAGTTTTCTTTCTATGAGTGCTTTCGAATTTTACATCCCTACCAATAGCCCAAGGGTTCCAGTTTCTCTAAATCTCTGCCATTGCTTATTTTCTGAGTTTTTTGTTTAGTTGGGGTTTTTTTTTTGTTGTTGTTGTTGTTTTTGTTTTGTTTTGTTTTATAGTCATAGCTGCTCTTTAAGTGCAACGTGAAATTTCCTTGTGGTTTTCGTTATCTGGGGATTTTGAAACAGTGTGTTGATTTCTATTCTATCCTGGCCTTGAGCTTGCCACCCTCGTACCTCAGCCTCCTGAGCGCTGGCATGCACCACACTTGGCTTTGAAGTTCTCTGAGAACTAGTGGTGTCAGCCATCTTTTTGTGTGCTCTTGGGTATTCACAGGGTGTCTGGAAAAGCTCTTCAGGACACTCTGATGTTGGCCAACGCTGGAGCCCACTGCCTCCGCTCCCTGGAGAAATGGCTTTTCAAGTACCTAGTTCTTGTTGTTGGGTTTTAGGTGCTGTATAATATATTCTAGCCATTAATCCCTTTAGCATATATATGATTTGTAGACATCTGAGAATTGGATATATGAAAATATGCTTTGTACTCTTCTCTTCTTAGATTGGGAATACCACTAAGTTTTCTTCAACTCTCATGTTTTGTTTTATTTCTTTCAGGCCAGCACAAAAGTAGAAGTAGACATGGAGAAGGCAGAGAGCCTGCAGGTGACAAGAGGGGACTTCCTTGCTTCCCTGGAGAACGATATCAAACCAGTGAGTATGCACCTTGAGTGGGTTGTGGCCTCACAGAGCAATGCTGCTTTTATCAAGGAGGGAAAGCACCGGTTGGCCTCCTGATCTATGGGCTGTCATCTGTGGTTTCATAACATGAGAGAATCTTACTGTAGACACGTCAGCGGAACACTGTCGGCTGGTAGTTGACCCAATATTTACCCAAATACTTCCTGTGGTAGAGAGCTTACTATCAGTTTTGAGACTTTCTGGTTTTTGTTTTTCCAGGTTTTGTTTGTTTGTTTATTTGTTTGTTTCCAAGAGAGGGTTTCTCTGTGTAGCCCTGGCTATCCTGTGACTCATTCTGTAGAGCAGGCTGGGCTCCAGCTCAGATCCGCCTGTCTCTGCCTTCACAAGCTATTCCATGGGCTGCCTGAGCTCCCTACCGCAAGCAGCATCTCAGTCCTCATCTTGCTTCTTCTCCAAAGTCTTCGGCAAGTTAGATCTGACTTTATTGCCAGTTTTTATCCAAGTCTTTGGGGGAATGAGATAGCTTTTTATTTTTGGGTCAGAAATAATTTAATTCAAAATGTCTTTGAAGAGACCATGACAAGGTCGTGTGACCTAAACAACATAGTGACAGAGACACCAAGAGATGAGATAGTTTAGTTTCAATACTGATGTCCAAAATGCTTCAAACTGCCCTTTACCTCAATAGGCATTTGGCACAAACCAAGAGGATTATGCAAGTTACATTATGAATGGAATCATCAAGTGGGGTGACCCCGTGACCCGAGTTCTAGATGACGGAGAGCTGCTGGTCCAGCAAACGAAAAACAGTGACCGAACACCACTGGTTAGCGTCCTTCTAGAAGGTAAGAAGGATGAGGTGACATGACAGCCTTAAAGGTTTGGAAAATACATAACAGGAAACATTTGTCTTTAAAAGCTATCTAGTGTGTTTCCGAGAGGTAAATGCTCTTCAGTTCTAAGCTTTGTGATCTGCAAATGATATCCTAGCCTGCGCATCTGTATCAGGGCAGACGGGGTGGTGGCGGTGTAGAATGTCTCTGACAAGTGACAGCAACTAGTTTCCTTATAGGAGTATATTTCTCTGGTATTTAATAACAAATTGATACTGCACAGCTCAGTGCAGGAACTACTGATGTGGACACAGAGACATCCAAGCATCAGGCTAGTCCTAGAAAAGACTTGTAAAGAAATCCTGCTGGGCAGAGGAGCCGGACGCCTTTAATCCCAGCATTGGGAGGCAGAAGCAGGCAGATCTCTGAGTTTGAGGCCAGCCTGGTCTACACGGTGAGTTCCAGGACAGCCAGGGCTACACAGAGAAACCCTGTCTTGGAAAAAAATAAAAAACAAACCACACCCAGCCATAGATACTGTTTTTATTCCTGTGTCATACACAGGGACCAGAAACTGAAAAATGCTGGTTAGATTAAACATTGACAGAGGGCCAAAGAGATGGCGCAGTAGTTAAGAGCTCTTTCTGCCTTTGCAGACAACCTGAGGTTGATTCCCAGCCCTGTTTGAGGCAGCTCACATCAGCCAGTAACTTCAACTCCAGGGGATCTGACACCATCTTCTGGCCTTTTCTGAAACACTTTACATACACAGACAGACAGAGTCACCTGTAACACACACATAGATTTAAAAAGAAATCTCTTAAAAATAAAAAGTTAAATATGAGTAGAGGTGTCAAACAGGACTCCCAGCCTGGTGAATCGGGCTGTTTGTCTGGCTGGCAGAGAAACAGACATTAGGAAGAAAGATCACGAACTCACTTTTGAACAGTTAAATTGCAAGTTCCTGTAAGCTAATGAGATTAGAAATGGCGACTAGCGTGTTTGATTTGCAGGTCTGAAGCTCACAGAAGCAGTCCGGCTGCTCCAGAACAGGATCTGCCCCAGCAGTTCCAGGAGTAGAAGCAGTCCTTCAGAGAAAGGACTGAGATACAGAGCCTGTAACTTTCATCCGAGACTCTAGACTCGTTAACAGTTCAGGACTAAATAGAGCAGGAAAAAAGACAAGGGCGCCCAAGCAGGGATAACCGAGGGGAGGAGGACAGGAGAGGGCAGCTGTCAGGCAGCCAGGAAAGGCACTTCAGGACAGAGGCACTGCATCAAAGGCCCCAGAAAAATACCTGCGTGGAGTTTGGGGACCTTGACAGCAGCCTGAGCAGTGTGGGTGGAAGTGGTACAGTTGGGTAAGCATAGGTGACAGGTGTGAGGTCCAGGGAGCTATTTTGCTTTAAAGAAAAAGGAACTGTCACTAATGTCCCATTCCAGAGAGGGTGGCAAGGAAGGATGAACTGGTTATGACTGGGAGAAGGGGCATGCCTTCAAATACACGGGATGGGAGGTTATAAGTGCAGGTGACTTTACGGATTTGATTGCCTCTGTAAAGATGTTCAAGTCTTCAGCACTCTAGCCTCATGACACCTCTGCTTCAAATAAAGCAGTTTGCCCCTGCACCCAATATCATCTCAAAATAAAAAAAAAAAAACCAACTATTTTTTTTTGTTATCAAAAGAAAAAAAAAATCCAGATTTGKTAGAATTAGTGAGGCGCGTCCTTATATGYATTTGTATACATTTTCTCTCTTTTCAGAAGCAAAATCCTTGTGTTGTCGCTTAGTCAGAAGGCTGGGAGATTAAGGGTATGCAAGGAAGCATGAAGGCATGCATTTCATCATACTTTTGAGAAATGCTAATCAGTTCATTAAGTTTAGTTGCTAATAAATAAAAGGAAACACGTCTGCTGTGAAATGGTCAGGAAATGCTAATGAGCAACTAGTCGAGACCGCAGTACCTTGTGGATAAAAGTTTAAACTTGTTTGATTCCCTGCGCTCAGGTTGGCTTTTGTCCTCTGCCGGCTTCTTTTGCAGGCTCTCCTCACAGCGGGAAGACTGCCCTCGCTGCAAAGATTGCAGAGGAATCCAACTTCCCCTTCATCAAGATCTGCTCCCCTGATAAGATGATTGGCTTCTCTGAGACAGCCAAGTGTCAGGCCATGAAGAAGGTATCAAGATTGATGTTATTTTAATTTCTAATCTCAGATGAGTGTGTGTGCACGTGCGCATGCATGCATATGCACACTTAAGTGTACATATGTACACGTGCATACAAAGCCGTGGCATAGAACTAATTATCACCAGAATCTGAGAGCAGGCAGTGACTATTTCAGATTTTAAAACTTTGTTAATGCATTTCTGTTGAGAATTTCTTTTCCTTCCAATTGTTACTGTCGTAGCACATATCAACATTAATTTTCACCTCTTTTTGGTGTTGCCTTTCCAGGCAGGGTTTCTTTGTGAACCACTTGCTGTCCTGGAACTCTCTGTAGACCAGGCTGGCCTCAAATTCACAGAGATCCGTCTGTTTCAGCCTCCAGAGTGCTGGGATTAAAGGCATGTGCCGCCGCCACCACCACCTGGCTCAATTTTAACTTCTTGTCAGTGTCGGTTTGATTAAAGAAAGATCACGAGAGAYGGTCATGTAGAATGGAACAAATTCATTTGAGTTTTGTTTCCTTAGTTCTTTATCAATGTGCAAACCAAACTTCAGCTTCAGTTAAATTKACTATAGTTTGAAAGAGAGCACATTAAAATATGGCAGCTTTTCCCAAGAACCCCGCATTTGTGTCTAAAGAGCAGCCTCCTTACACCTGGTGCCTCCTCACCCCTCTGCCTTTAAGTGTTTGTCACCTCTGAGCCACACTGGAGTCAGAGGGGCCCAGAGTAGCACTGGGACGGATCATTTGGCCCACTCCACGTGCACCCTACAAGTACCAAGTCAGCCTTGTGCATCAGCAGCCACAGACGAGAGCCTTCCCCTCGGAAGCCAGTGCTGATGGTGACTTCTGACTTGGCACTCTTCGCCCTTGTGTTTTGTTTGGGTGAGTCTGGCCCATGCCAGGAAGCGCTCTCTCTGCCTATCGACTCTCTCCAGCCCCTCCCCACCCTTTCAGGCAGTCCCCAAGCCCCCAGCGTTGAAACTTTAACCCTTGGAATCTGGACTTCATACCTTACAGAGAAGCAGGCTGTTTTCATTGCCTTAAACCATCTACTCCCATACCTGTTCAAAAGTAGGAGTGTGTGCAGACTGCAAAGGACTCCACCGCTTTCCAGATGCTGCCAGCTCCTACCTCAGGAGCGCTCTGAGATGTGGGTGGATGGTCCTTATTCCCCCCCACCACCACCACCACCAAGACAAGGTTTCTCTGTGTAGCCCTAACTGTCCTGGAACTCACTCTGTAGACCAGGCTGGCCTCGAACTCAGAAATCCGCCTGCCTCTGCCTCCCAAGTGCTGGGATTATAGGCGTGCGCCACCACGCCTGGCTAGTCCTTGTTTTTCTATAAAGTTTTTTTTTAAGTACTTTAGGCTTCTCCAGATCAAAGCCACCTTGCCGAGTGTGAGATAGTATCATTTTTATTATTTTAATCTCTTGCAAATTGACTTGAGGGGGGGGAGGTAATAAGTGCTGATTTTAGAGGCTTAAATGGTTAAATTAATGACTTAATAACTTGTGATTTAATCTTTAAATTGTTGAAGCCTTTCAAGGTAGTTTTAGATGAGCAGAAAGCTAAGGAATATAAAACTAAGAGTCCGTAACAGCCTATTCAAAGTCGTTCCGATTCATGATTCATCGTCTGCAAAATCCATGTACGCTTAAAATTAAAAAAAAGTATCTGCTCCAGTAGGTTAGTAACTCCACATTTGACTCTTCCTTGGAGTGGGGGAAATATTATTTCCTGTAACTAAACTTTAGGACAGCGAAAATCATGAAGCACAGGCGTCTTAGAAACATATAGTATTAGAAATATCACAAAACTTGGCCGGCAGACAGCTTTCACATGACTACCTGATGGCGGCTGACTAAGCCCTCGGGCTCACACGGTCTCCCAGGCTGATTCTGAAAACAAGCCGCACAGGCCGTCCCTCTCCAATCCTCCCGCTGTTCTTGTACCTCCAGGCCTAATGGGAGGATGGGAAGGGGCCTGAACTTTCATTTCAGACCACAAATAATTTGTAATGCTTCATTCTGAAACAAGACAGTTCTTCCTTCTACGTGTCCTCTCTCCACGTAGCTTTTCTTAATAACAAACACAAGAAGGAGCTGCAGATGGCGAGTGGTTAAGAGCACTGGCTGCTCGTCCGGACGACTCGGGCTCAATTGCCAGCGTCCACATGGCAGCTCACAACTATCTGTAATTCCAAGATCTCACGCCATCACACAGACATACGTGCAAGCAAAACACCAGTGCGCATTTAAAAAAATAATAGTAATAGAGAAAATAAAAATGACAGATTAAAAAGGTAAAATAATCTGTAACTGCACTTGTCCTCCTCTCTCTGTTAAGACTTGTCATCCATACACACACTCACACGCACCCACACACTGCAGTGAAGAGTGCATTGGAAATACTACTTTAAACTCAAGATATGCTAGTGATGCACCCTTTAATCCCAGAACTCAGGAGGCAAAGGCAGGTGATTTAGGGACCAGGCCAGCCTGGTCTACATAGTGAGATCTTGTCACACAAAAAAAAGGAAAATCATGAAGGAAGGAAAGAAGGAAAGAAGGAAGGAAAAAAACATAACTACAACTTCCCTCAGCATTAATGGCTGAGTAATGTGCATTTAAACAGCTCCCCTGGGAAGTTAAGAAAGCACACTGCACTTGCAGAAGATCCAAGTTCAGTCCCCAGCACCCCACGTCAGGCAGCTCACAATCACTTGTAACCCCAGCTCCAACTTCAGGGGGACCTGATGCTTCTGTCTTCCACAGGCACCTCCTCCACTCATGTACCCAGACATAGACACATAATTTAAAAGTAATACAAATATTTTTTAAAACCACTTTTTAAAAAAGATTTATTTATTTTATGTAAATAAGTTCACTGTYGTTGTCTTCAGACACCAGAAGAGGACCCTGGATCCCATTACAGATGGTTGAAGGCCACCATGTGGTTGCTGGAAATTGAACTCAGGACCTCTGGAATAAAATCACTTTTGTTTTAAACTGTTTTTCAGGGGTTTTTCCACAGTTATAAATAGTATTCTATAGAATTACTATTCTATAAGAATTAGAATTCTAGAGAAATCACTGCTCCACACTTTTCTTAGATTTTTTTTTTCCTAGTTTGACATTACGTGACTGAGTATTAGAGTTTTCATGCAAATAGACCCAAGTTTGAGTCAGATCTCTGTCACACTTACGGTCTCTGTTACCTCGAGTAAATTATCTTCTCTAGAAGCCTTTCAGCCTTTGGTTTTCTCTATATGAAGGGTAATGTTTGTTTAAAGCATGCTGGTACATACCTGAATCCCAGCACTCTGTAGGCTGAGGCAGGAGAATTGCCATGTAGAGAYAGTGCATGAACCAAATGAGATGGTAATTTTTCCTCCCCCTGCCCCCAGGCAACGTTTCTCTGTGTAGCCCTGGCTGTCCTGGAACTCACTCTGTAGACCAGGCTGGCCTCTAACTCAGAAATCCTCTGCCTCTGCCTCCTAAGTGCTGGGATTACAGGYGTGCGCCACCACCGCCCAACGAGATGGTAATTTATTTAAAATAAAATAGCATTTTTTCTGGAACAGAATATGCACTTCAGTAAGTATGGTGGGCAATTTTACTTATTATTGTACAGTTTCTACTTATTTCTTTAGGGTAAATCTTCAGGATTTGGATTGCTAATATTCATTACTATTTTTATTGTAAGTCTTTATTATTCAGATTATAATAAGCTTACACCATTCCCCCTTCTATTTCTTCCCTCCAGCCCTTCCTATGCTTGTTCTCTCTCTCTCTCTCTCTCTCTCTCTCTCTCAGCTTCTTTTTCTTTAATTGTTGGTATGTGTGCATATCCCTATAAATATATAAACACAGCCTGCTATAGTGCACATAGTGTTACTTGTCTGTATGTTTTCAGGCCTGCTACCTGCTACCTGCTATTTTTTTTT
>BDUI01013743.1:22147-34999 GCA_002335545.1 Apodemus speciosus | reverse complement strand
TTTTTTTGTAATTTCAGCTGGAGGAGCTCAAGCGTGTTTTCTAAGGTTTACTGCCTTCTTAGACATGGCAATTTTTGAACTCTCTTGGCCTCCAGGATTCTGAAGCTTGGAGAGTAAATATGCCATTAGGCGTAGAATGGACCCAAGGAGCAGTCAAAATTGTGGAGTAGGAGTTCTCAGCACAGATAGCTGACTATGGATTGAATTTCACATCACTACATGGGTAGAAAAAGTTTTTCGTTGAACCAAGATGAGAGCAGGGTTGTATGAATTCTTTGACCTTATACTTAGCACACTAATTTTCCTGACTTCCTTACCACATGGAGACACACATGTTGATCTGAAGTAAAGGAGAACATGTGGTTGGGCATGTGTGGGTTGTCATGTTGCAGTCATATATGCATGATACCAGACCAGGTGTAGGGAGTTATAGACCCATTATTTACTATTCATACTGTCTGTTAGAGTTAAGTTTGCCAAATCTAACATATTTATTTTATGCCTTCTTGATTATGGAGGTTGAATCTTGGTCACTATAAAATTTGAATATCTAAAAAAGTAGTTTCTAAATATATTAAATTCAGCACTAAATTTCAACTTAACATTTTAAGCAAAGGAATTTTTTAGTGCSGTGGAAAGACTTGAGACCATTTTTAAAATTAAAGTGCTTCTTAAGTACTGACCTCAACTCTCTGCTCTCTGTTTCAATTAGCTATTACAAGCCATTACATGAACTACTCATACCAATATTCATATATTACTGCTTYAAACATGTGATTAAAATGAGCCAGATAGGTGGTAGGTAGGTATAAATTTTGTGAATCATTCCTTGGGTAATGTGCCAAATAGAAATTTAAGAGCATATGTTTTGGGCATTGCGTAATGATTTACCTTCTTGTGCTTTCTATATCATCAATGTCTATCTCTATTGCTCTCTATCTCTATCTCTCTATATCTATGGATATATAAGCAACAGTAATATGYATGATAAAGGTAACTATTTTACAGATTACATGTACAGATTATACTATATATGCATGTATTATYTGTTTTTAGAATTTATTCTTCTCTCTTACATACATCCTGACTGCAGCCTCCCTCCCTTGAGCCCTCACTGTCTCCCTCCCGCCATCTCTTCTGTCTTCTAGACCCTGTTTCCCTTCAGAAAAGCACAGGCCTCCCAGGGATATCAACMCAGCATGGCATAACATTGTTCAATAAGACTATGCACAAACCCTGAAGGTAGCAACCCAGCAGGAAGAAATGGGTCCTAAGAGCAGGCAACATAGTCAGAGATACGTCTAATCCCTAATATTAGAGTCCCACAAAAACCTCAAGCTAAAAAACCACAGCACGTCCGCAGAGGACCTAGCGCAGATTCACGCAGGCTCCATGACTGCTGCTTCAGTCTTCGTGAGCCCCTCTGAGCCTTGCTTAGTTGATTCTGTGGGCCATGCTCTCATGGTGTCCTCAACCCTTCTGGTTCTTCCAGTCTTATCTCCCCGTCTTCCAGGGTTCCCGGCGCTCTGTATTATGTTTAGCTGTAGGCGTCTGCCTCTGCTTCCCTCAGCTGCAGAGGAAGCTTCCTTGATGAAATCTATGAGTATAGCAGAACATCACTAGGAATTGTTTCATTGACTTTTGTTTTCTTAGTCACTCATGCTTGTTTCTACTCTAGGTTGCTGGGCCATCTAACTTCTGATGCCTGGCCATCCAGGCAGTATTGGTCTTGGGCTCCCGTTTCCTGGCTTTGGACTCAATTTAGATCAGTCATTAGTTGGCCACTCCCCCAAGGTCTGAACCTATATATATATGTATATGTATATGTATATGTATATGTATATGTATATGTATATGTATATGTATATATGTATATATATATAATTATTTCTTAAGTTTTAAAGTATTCATTTATTTTCTTTTACCTGTAAATGTGTTTTGCCTGCATGTGCACTATGTCAGCACTTAGTATCCTTGGAGGTTGGAAGAAAGCATTGAATCCTATGCAACTGCAGTCAAAGATGATTGTAAACCACCAAGCTGCTGCTAGTAGCCAAACTTGGGTCCTCTGCAAGAGCAAAACRTCCTTTTAACCACTGAGCTATTTCTTTATTCACACTTAATGTATGTATTTCTTAATAAAAACAGTGCCCAGTTCAAATAAGCCCTATCTAGACACACTAGCTATTAAAGCAGCACAAGCCTTGACTCTTTAGTAAAATCTTTCTCTCACAGCATCCATGTACTCAAATGGTAATTGGAAAAATTCTTCTGAACTTTGACATGTGAATCATGTTGGGTTCATAACTAAAGAATATACTTGAGAGATTCTATAAGTTAGGGTGGCAATTGCATAATAGATCATTTTTAGAATGTCAAATTTTGCTCTCATATGTGAAGAACACAAGACATTTTTGAAGTTCTTAATTTCTACARGTGTGTCTCTTTTTACATGATATATCTAGGTGAGGGAGACACATGTGTTGGTCATAATCCGAGTGCCTGTTTTCTATGACATGATTTCTTATATTTGTATGTCCTTGCGTTTCTGGTTTGATCTGACAAGCTCATAAGTGACACTTTTATTTTACACAAATAAGATGTTTATCAGTCTTTGCCTTAAGGTTTGTGTAGGATGGACAGTGGTGGTTTCCATGCACAAACGAGGTGTGGGCCATTCTGTTTCAGCATTTAGATTCAGAACAAATTTTCACATTATAAAATGAATCAGCAAGGGCAAGGTACAGCCCGGAAGCTACAATTTTGTATACATTGGAGTAAGCACATCACAGGTTGATCCTCACCTACTGTGAGGTAGTTCACAGAAGAGAATATCGCACTAAATGAACCTCTGAAAAAGTACTCAAACTCACAGTAATCATCAGAGTAGGCAGATTCCTCAGCACACTCAACAGAATGGCTGAGATTTAGAGACAGCATCACTAAAGCTGAGAATTTGGAAACATGCACTGTTGGAAGAACTATAGGTGGGACTAGCAACCAGCTTGACAAAATATTCACTAGTGTCTCTTAAAGCTGAACTTTTACATTAGAAACGTCCTTCATGTGTATATATCCAATCAGAAAGGTTTGTGTGTGTAATGCACATGATTTTAAAAATGAATAAATTATATGGGCTACTGTCATGGGTCCTTCTGTGTATATCTTGTGTCTTCATATCTCACTATATAAAAGATTTCCAGTATCATAGAGGAGTACCAGAACCGAGAAATGGGAGAGGGGTGATTGGGGAAAGGGCAGAGGGAAGGGGACTTATGGGACATATGGTGAGGGGGGAGCTGGGAAAGAGGAAAGCATTCAGAATGTAAACAAAGAATATAGAAAATAAAAAATAAAACTAAAAAAACTAATTTTCCATTGACTATAGACACTGAGGACTCAGTAATTAAATATAATAAAATTTCACGTGTGCATAATCTTGAGTATTTTAAATTTATTTGTTACTTACCATTCCCACTCTCAAAGACAAAGTACAGGGTTGTTTCCTCTTTTCACCGTCTAAGAGTTACACAACTCTTTCTACACATATGTGTGTCCACACCAAATTGTCGAGGAAGTTAGCATAGAGAAAGATCCTGAATATCTTGTTGGGTTTTCAGCTCACAAGAGCACAATCAAGGTTTAATATGCCAGGCAGAACTGGCACCGTGCCAATGTCTCTAACCTTCTAAATTGGGCCTTGAGAGCAAATGCAGTCGAGGTTGTTTGTCATGAGTCGATCTGAAATCTATTGAACCTTAAAACTACATATTGCATATTCATTAGTGATCATTGCTGCAGAAGAGACCTGGAGGCAGTCATGCAGATGAATGTGGGTCTTCCAGTGTCGCTTCCTGGCAAAGTGCACTGCCCATGAAATTGTAAATAAAAACATCTTGGAAGCAGCTGCATAATTTTTTCCAGGCCCTCCTGGCTATTCTGTTTTACTGGAGGTCTGAACATGATACACTCATGTTAATCAAATGTCTCTCGGAAAATGCATCCTTCCTGCCTAAGCACACGGAGTCCTGACAGCACATTTTGCAGAAGTGCTTAGATAGATGTAGGGCTTCAGGTGTTTTCCTGATCTTCTCTTTGGACTTTCCAATCTCTCCTAACAGAAAAAAAGTTTCTGGACTGTGAGGAGCAGCAGCTCTGAGAGCTTTGTCTGAGCTCACTTTAGATTTCAAGTAAGTCCTTTGCCTCTCAGAGAGCCTGTTAATAATCCAGYGACTTGCATAAGTAGTTAGGTCACACACAGAACAGAGTGTTCAGCTTGTTAAAAAAACAAAACAAAACAAAACCGCAGTGGTAAGCTATTAAAAAGGAAGCAAATGCTTCCTATTTGGAAGTCTTAGGAAACAATAGCTGTTTAAAAACAAATCTATGGAAGATAATCTATATGAATTAGAAACTAGAAACCTGAAAATGGTTTCTGTCAAGATTTTTGCTTCTTATTTACTGAAATGAATACCTCCATCTTAAAGAAAAATAGACCCACCGTGTTGGGCCTTCTTAAGGGCCAGCTTTTATTGTGGTCCTAGTTTTACCCAGTGTGATCTGTTGGTGATACTATCAGATTCAGGCTTCTAAGCCAGTATAAGGCTTTTGTCTCCCAGAAAGAGTGAACATGTTTTAGCAGTGATTGGGAATTGTTTCTTCCAACCGTGAACATAACACCCACATTCTCCAGGTGGCAACATGCACTTCACAGAAGACAATGTATCTTTTTAATTAGCCTTTTGCCAGTAAGCATTGAAATTTATTGTTGTGGCGAAAGGAAGCCTGTAATACTCTAAAGAAAGTAATGAAACATTTTAGCCAATGTTCTGAGTCCCCATGGTAAAAACACTGTGTGTGTGTGTGTGTGTGTGTGTGTGTGTGTGTGTGTGTGTGTGTGTATTTATGATGTTTTGTTGAACTCCTAACAGTGGAAGTGTTCCTGATTCTTTTACCTGCTCTTTGGACCCTTTTCCTTCTACTGGGTTGCCTTACCCTGCCTTTTTATTAGGGTTTGTACCTGGTCTTGCTGTATCTTGTCATGATAAGATTGCCTGATAGCTCTTGGAGGCTGGGTTCTTAGTAGAAATGGAGGAGTGGATCTGTGGAGGAGTGAAGGGGGTGGGCTGGGTGCTTCTAGTCCCATTGAGGCCAACAAGATTGCAGGGCTAGGGGAATAGATTCTACAGACAGGCAACATCTTTAGGGACAGCCCCTGCTCCAGTTGTTTGGGACTCACATGAAAAGCCAAGTTGTATAGATGCTACATATTCATGCAGGGAGTCAGGTGTGCTGGGTCTAGCCTGTGTATACTCTTTGCTTGATGGTTCAGGCTCTGACATCCCGCAGGGGTCCAGGTTAGTTGTCTCTGTTGGTCTTCTTGTGGTGTTCCTATCCCCTTAGGGGCCCTCAATCCTTCCCTCAGCATTCTCTTAAGAGTCCTCAGGCTCCATCCGGTCTTTGGCTGTGAGGATCTGCACTTACCCGAGTCAGCTGGTGAGTGGAGCCTCTCAGAGGACAGCATGCTCCTATCTGCAAGCATAGCAGAGTTTCGTTAATAGTTTTAGGGATTGGTGCTTGTGCGTGGGGTGGGTCTCTGGTTGGGCAGGTTATTCCTTTGCCATTCTCTCAGTAACTGCTCCATCCCCCTGTCTATGCATTTCTTGTAGACAGGATAAGTTTTGGGTTGAATGTTTTGTGGGTGATCTGTTGTCCCTATTACTCCACTGAGCTTCCTACCTAGCTGCAGGAAGTTGCCTCTTCAAGTTCTATATCCCCACTGCTGTGAGTCTCAGCTAAGGTCACCCCACTGATTCATGAGAGCCTCCCCTATTCCAAGTCTCTGGCACATACTTGAATGCACCCCCACACCCCACTCCCACCAGCTGCAGATTCCATTCAGTCTCATGACCATCTGGCCATACGCCTATCATTTCCCACACCTGATTCTGAACCCCCCTCCCCTTCCCCTCACCATCTCCTCTCCCACCTAGTTTCCTCCCTCTATCTGCTTCTTAAAACAATTTTAGTCCCACTTATAAGCGAGATTCAAGCATCTTTCTTTGGGTCTTCCTTCTTGCTTAGCTTCTTTGGGTCTGTGGAGTGTAGTGTGGGTATTCTCTATTTTATGACTAAATTCCAATTTGTGAGTGAGTATACAGCACGCATGTCCATTGGGTCTTGGTTATCTCGGAACTCAGGATACATTCTCAGGTTTTATCCATTTGTTTGAAACATTCATACTATCTTTGTTTCTAGTAGCTGAATAGTTTTCCATTGTGTAGATGTCCACATTTTCTTTATTAATTCTTCAGTTGAGGGACATGAAGGTTGTTTCTAGTTTCTGGCTATTATGAAKAAAGCYGCTATGAACATAGCTRAGCCAGTGTCCCTGTGGTATTCTGTAGCATCTTTTGTGTGTATGCTCAAGAGTGGTATGGCTGTATCTTGAGATAGAACTATTTTCCATTTTAAATTGGGTTATTTGGGTTGCTTGTGTCTAACTTCATGAGTTCTTTAAATATTCTGGATATTAGTCCTCTGTCAGATGTGAGGGTGGGGAAGATCTTTTACATATCTGTAGGTGGGCATTTTGTCCTAATGGCAGTGCCTTGCAGAAGCTTTTCAGTTTCATGAGGTCTCATATAGCAAATGTTTATCTTAAAGCCTGAGCCATTGGCATTCTGTTCAGGAAGTTGTCTCCTGTACCAATGAGTTCAAGGCTATTCCCCACTTTGTGTTCCATTAGATGTCGTGTATTCTGTTTTACTTTGAGGTCTTTGATCCACTTGGACTTGAGTTTTGTAGAGTGACAGATATGGATCTGTTTGTATTCTACATGCAGACATTCAGTTAGACTAGCACCATTTTCAGAAGATGTATTCCTTTTTCCATTGTATGGTCTTGCCTTTTTTTTTTTTTTTTTGTCAAGAATCAAATGTCCATAGGTGTGTGGGGTCATTTCAGGGACTTTGATTCTGTTCTATCGACCAATCCCTTGTTTTTGCTGGTATGAAATCACTTATTTACTATGTTTTGTCTTCCTTGGGTTAGAGTTTTATTTTTAGTCTTTTTGTAGGGCTGGCTTTATGGATAGACACTTTAAATTTGAATTTGTCTTGAAATATTTATTTTTCTATTTATAGAGATTGAGAATGTCCCTGGGTATAGTCATGTAGGTTGGCACCTGTGATTTTTTTTAGAGGTTGCAGATATCTGTTGGGATCATTCTAGATTTTAGAGTCTCTGTTGAGAAGCTGGGTGTAATTCTGATCTGCCTATCTTTGTATGTTACCTGGCATTTTTTTCCCTTGCTGCTTTTAATATTCGCTCTTTGTTCTGAAGATTTTGTATTTTGATTATTATATGCTGGGAGGATCTTATTTTCTGGTCCAGTTTGATTTGTGTTCTATAAGCTTCTTTAATATTTTTAGTCTCCTATTTCTTTAGGTTGGGGAAGTTTTCTTCTATGATTTTGTTGGAAATATTTTTTGGTCTCTGGTGCTGGGACTCTTCACCTTCTTCTATTCCTATTTTTCTTATGTTTGGTCTTTTCATGCTTTCCCAGATTTCCTGGGTGTTTTGTGTCAGGGATTCTTTTAGATTTAACATTTTCTTTGACTGATGTATCAATTTCTTCTATTGTATATTCTATGCCTCAGATTCTCTTTTCAATTTCCTGTATTCTGTTAGTGATTCTTGTGTCTGTTATCCTTGTTCTCTTTCCTAGGTTGCCCATCTCCAGGACTGCCTCAGTTTGTGTGTTCTTTATTGCTTCTATTTCCACTTTCAGGTTTTGCCCAGTTATATTTATTCCTTTACCTGTTTAAAACTTTCCTGTATGTCTTTAAGGGGTTTACTTGTTTCCTCTTTGAAGACTTCTACCTGTTTAATTGTATTTTACTGTATTTCTTTATGGGATTTATTTATTTCCTCTTTAATGGCCTCCATATATACCATGTTTATAAGATTAGATTTATGTTTCCATTGTGTTAGGATATCTAGGACTCAATATAGTACAGTCCTCTGAAGGTATCATATTGCTTTGACTTTTGTTGATCGTGTTCTTTCTACAGATGTTAGCCATCTGGATGGCTTTGGTCCCTGAATGCTCCTGTTGTAGTCTGCATTGGGAGGGAGCATTAAACTCGATGATCCTTGTGTGGCAGGCCTCTGATGGGTATCCTTGGGCTGGATGGTTCCTGATCAGCAGGTCTGATGAAGGTGGACAGAGAGGTAGTGGGAGAACCAGGTCTAGCAGGGATTGCAGACTGCTCAGGGCAGAAGGCTATGCCCTAGAGGACTCAGTGGGCAGAGAATATGGGTGTGGGAAGGAAATCTACCTTGTATGCTTGCTTATTGGCAGGTCTGATGAAGGTGGGTTGAGATGTGGCAGGGTAATGCAGGTCCTAGGGTGATAACAGCTTACTCAGGGGAGGTGGGGGTGCCTCAGAGGACCCAGCAGGAAGGGAAGATGGGAGAGAGAAGGGACTCTAAGCTCCAAATGCTTTCTTAATTGTCTGTTACCCAGCAAAGAGTATAGAAATTACTGTTGTTGAAACTGAGGTGCCTAAGTTATAAAAACATATAACCAATTGCCTGTTATACCTTAATTATCTACATGCAGCTGACCTGCTCCTTTGTCCCCTTATCTCCGTGAACTCTGGGCCTAATGTCTAGGAGAATAAATTAGATCCTAGAATCTAGGTGTCCTGGATATTTCCCGGCCTCCAATGTGTACTCCCTTGCTTAACCCATAATGTCAAAATACAATTGGATAACACTGCCTCTCCCCCAGTTCCCCCTTACTTTGTGTTCCTATCCTTTAAAAATGTTGTACAATCTCCCTTCGGGGACACAGTTTAGATCCTGAACTGACGTTAGAAAATAAAGTGCTCATTTTTTTTAAAGTGTTCATTTTTAAGTTTCCATATATGAGATGAGTTTTCTCATCTTCTACCCTGAACTCAACAGCAAGAGAAAGAAAACAAAACATAAACAATGAAAAAACAAACCAAAACCCAAACTAAAACAAACTGTGGGTTGTGATCCCCTGATGTGATCACATGGATATCTACATTACAATTCATAACAGTAGAGAAATTATAGTTATAAGGGGAATCGAGGCCAGGGAGGTGGGAGGAGGGTGGGTGGAGGAACACCCTCATAGAAGTAGGGGGAGGGAGGATGGGATAGGGACCCTTGGGGGGGAACTGGAAAAGGGGATAACATTCAAAATGTAAATAAAAATATATCCAATAAAAAATTAAGTAGGAAGAGAAATAAATATACCAGGACTGATAAAAAAGTAACAACCAAATAATTTTATGGTTGAGATTCACCACAACATGAAGAACTGTGTTAAAAGGTTCACAGCATTGGGAAGGTTGAGATCCATTGCCTTCAACAGTGACTAAACAAAACACTAGTAACTGTACAGGGAAGCATCACGAGTGAACCAAAAAAACAGCTGCCACACCAGCTAGGGAGTAATTCCTTCCCTGGGTATTTTTTAGCACAGAAAGTTCCAAAGGGATATTCTTACCTAAAACTCAACCAATCACATAACATGGTTAATAAAATTAACAGTCATACAACAGCAAAATTGATTAACTCAGTTAGCAGAATGGCCCCTAGAGCTAAAGAATTTTTTCCTTTAAACTGAAGGAATGTCTATAATCCTTAGTCACATGGACAAGATCCTTTTTCAAAGAAATAACCAAAAACTTCAGCATAGAGCAGAACCAAAGGGGACGGGAATGAGAGAGCTTTGGAAGGGTCCAGATGTCCCACATTTCAAGTCTACCAACTTGAAGATTCAGAGCACAGAACAAAACAGTAAGTTGGCAGTAGATAAGGTATCAATCAAATATTTCTTAAACCTGGAGGATGCTGTTTCTTTATATTATAAATTATTCCACAAGATTATAAAGCACTCAGCCAGATTTTTGAACACCACCAGATCTAATGAGATTTAGGACACCAGAAGACAAAAACAAATCCCTAAAATCTGCCTGAGAAATAGAAGATGTGTATACCAGGCAACGATACATTGAAATTAGATTTGTTGCAAATCTGTTGGATTTATGAGATGTAAGAACATGTTGGAGAATGCATTTTAAGATCAACAAATCCCCACTTGTCATTCTTCTTTGGCATTCGATTGTAAAAGAGAAATAGGGTTGTTTTGCACATAGATTGAGTCATAAAAATGTATCAATTATAGACAGAGGTTGGATTACTTTTGGGTGTTTTACACACAAATATGAAACAGAAGAATAGAAGGGTATTAAAAGTAATAGTAAGCAAGTAATTAAAGCTAGTAATAAGAAATAAACTGTAATTATTCTAAGTACTAATACATAAAAGTCAAGTATTTATAACTTTAAATTTGCAGATGAAATAATATGGTAATTAAAGTAAGCATGCTGTAGCTCTTGCTTTTTTGTGGATATTTTAGGAACATCATTTAATACTAGCTACTGTTTAAAATAATGTAATCATGAAATGTCATTTAAAATGAATATTTACTATTAGATATGGAGATATAGAATATATAACTTTCAAATACCTAATAAAAATCAAAAATATTAATTAATTTACTAAAAGACACTGWAGGGTAATAAACAATCTTACATAGTTGTAAAATATTTAAACATTTACAAATAATATCAAGCAATGAATTGAAATTAAAATATTATGTAGGACTAACAAATAAGTTCAGCGACTAAAGGCATTTGCTGCCAGTCCAGGTGACCTGATTTTGATCCCTGAGTCCCTGGTAGAAGGAGAGAACTCACTTTTGCAAGTTATTCCCTGACCTCCACATATGCACCGTGACATGCACATATACAATGAATAAAATGTTTATAAGTAAAAAATCAAAATTAAAAATAAATATATGGTATATTACTGCCTTCATCAGAAATTTAATAATTATTTAAAAAKAATAAAACTTATCAATGTAATATGTAATAGTGACCAATTTAAAGAAAATAATTTAATAATTTTATTGGCATTCTCTTGTGAATAAAGTCTAGGAAATTGGTTTCCTATTTATTATCTTGACAATTCTTTATAAAATATCTATAAAAACCCAGAACATGAGTAGTATTTGGATTGTTTCCTATTGAAGACTAGGAGATAGAAGAAGGAGCTTCATCACACTGACTATTTATGAGGGCATCAAGGTACAACCATAGTAGTAGCCATGACAGAAGCAAGGGCAGTATCCCTGGTTCCTGGGGAGGATACCTGTCCCATGAGTAGTCTAAGAGAATCCCCTTAAAAGCTATCAACATGCATGAAGTTACTTGCAAGAAAGCAATTATCTTCCAAACTTGTAACATCAAGCAGGGAAACTTTTTACTCAAAGTTCAAATACGGTATCTTGCAACTACAGCAAAAACACAAAATGATGCTCAAAGAACTTAAGTTTAAAATTCAAAAATATTTAAATATTGTTTAAAAAATTCAGGAAAGCTGTATACATAGATGAATAAAATAAAACATTACAAATAAGGAGATTCATTATTTAAAGTATTTTCATTGTCAAAAAACAAATCTATAGTTTAGGGCAAAGCCACTGAAATCACAATTTTTTTCCTATTAAGTGAGAGATGTGGGCAAAATATATATAAATAGTAGTAAATGTGAAAACAATAGTCAGGATGATATTTGAAGAAAACCAATGGTTGTAGCTTGTGCTTTTCACACCAAAGTGTTACCAATAGTTAGGAAGTGGCAGTTCTGCCACAATTTACTGGAGTCAAGACTCTCTAAGTGCCATCTCTCTCTCATTCTCCATTAGCATATTCTAAAGTAGAAATTTTATAGGAGGAGAAATGAATTATTCAATAAATTAGAGAATAAATTGGTGGTATGCTGTATAGCATATTTGATGAGATTCTTTATTCAGAAAACTCATAAGAAAGTAGATTATTCACAAAAGAAAATAGTAGATTAAAGATGTATAAGACAATTTAAAGTTTGTGCAAAGACAATATAGATGTACACTTGATTTAAAAGTTATCTATTATTATACTGTGGTGTGTGTGGGTGTGTGTGTGTGTGTGGGTGTGTGTGGGTGTGTGTGTATGTGGGTGTGCGTGTGCATGCCTGTGTGTGTGTGTGTGTGTGTGTGTGTGTGTGTGTGTTCATGCTTCATACATGTATGGAGGCCAGAGAACAATGTTGTAAAGCCCATCCTCTTCCTTCACTTTATATGGATTCCAGAGATTTAACTCAGATCATCAACTTGTGTGGGAAGTGACTTTCACCACAGAGCCATCTTTCAAACTTGAACATTCACCATTTTAAGTGGAGAAGACATTTGAAAATAAGTCACAGCGAAAACTTATAATGGAAAACTTGAAAAAAAGCCCATGAAAATAAAAATATACCCGCATCATAGGTATTATGAAAATGTCAATATTAGGTGTTATTTAGTAATAATGTTAACATATAAGAAAATATCACAAATAAATGAAGACCAAACAGCAAGGTATATAGGCAAACAGTGAAAAACATTTGAATCAATATTTAATGGAATGTCAAACAATAACGACTCAAAATTGAAGAAAAGCCAAAGGTTTTCCTCAAGGATAATATACATATTTTAAATGACAATTAATATGCTTATAGATTTGCATTCGAATAAACGAACTATATGATATATGATATATGTGCATATAAAATTAGTTTGTTTATCATATATGTGAATGGGTGATATTTTGCCTTCAAATCTTAATCCATGAAGAAGAGAAGGGAGCTATTGACAGGGAAGGGCTGAAGCTGCTCTGGGAGGAGCCCAGACTTTGATATGGTAATAGCTTTCTCCTTTCTCTTTCTTTT